>JBCJKH010069331.1:2341-24052 GCA_039877255.1 Loriculus beryllinus | reverse complement strand
CCATTCCAGTGCCTCACCACCCTAACAGGAAAGAATTTCTTCCTCATATCCAATCTAAACCTCCCCTGTTTAAGTTTGAAATATCTCACAATATAAACCAGCAATAAGAATCAATTTAATGTCAGAGGTTGGGCAGGAGGAAGTCTTTAAAATGTTATTTGGCAATTTGCTTCTATAAAATCTCATTTTTTCTTTTTCACTATTTTCACTGTTTTATAACCTTGCTAAGCTCAGGTACAGACAGAGGTAATGACCACATACCTTGCATATAAAATAAATGAGCTTTTCTAATTTTTGCTGATAAACTAAAAACTTTCACCTAAATTAGGTTGAAATGCACATCTATTTTTCTGCATTTATGTGGCTGTATTTAAGTGCCTCTTTGTACTTCAGTGAACAATTACAAATCATTTTCCCAATTTCTTCAGACGCTCAGGCATGCCAACAGCTAATTAACTAGTGAGACAATTGCAAGAAGCAGCAACATAATTCAGTTTTTGAATGGCTAGAAGGTATTTAATTTGAATAAAAGAGGAATTAAATAGCAGTAGTAATAAATGGTATTGACAGGTAGGGTACACATATCAGAAAGGTTGCTAACAAAGTATTTGCAGGTACTTTCAAAACTCCGCTATGGAGTTGTGAAATAAGGATTAATTGGCTGGAGCTATTTTATAGACTATTTCATGCATTTAATACCTTAGAATCTATTGAGGTAATCAGTGATGTGTAAAGAACAAGTTTTGAATCGATTTCCTGATTAAGTAAAATGTAAGTGGTTCTGTATGCAAAATGTGGAATGCTTAATGCACAATTCATCTGGCACAGTGAAATATATATAGGAAAGACCTTTTCAGTGTTTTGAATCCCACTGTCTGAGATATAGCACTCAAATCAATGAACAGAATTTGAGCAACACTTGATACAGCTCAGAACCAAATCCTGCTCTTGCTGTTGTAAGTAAATTTGATAAAAGTAGTAACTGAATTATGTAGACTTGTATTTGGTAACCATCAGCATTATCCTACATTCACATTTTTTTCTTGTTTAAGTAAGCTTTCACTGTCTTTTAAAATATCAAAAAGTAGAGATCCAGTTGACTAATGGGACAATATTCTCCCTTTCTCACAACAATAAAAATACAAGAATGAGTAAGTTTCCCAAGAAGTTTGCAAAGCAGAATACGGATGTGAGCTAAAAAACACATTGCCCAGAAATACTGGCTCTATGGGAATTGGATTTTGCTTGACGTTATGCCTCAGCCGCCACTCTCATGTTATGGCACTCAAAGTACTCTTCATCCAGGGCAGTCCACCATACTTGCCCCTAGTTTATGTCCTCCGAGTATTGCCCTCCCCTTAACTTGAATATCTTGTAGCAGCAAAAATAACTGGATCAAATACCTGATGGACTCAGAAGAAAGGATAGTTCTCCACCACTGATCCAGAGAAGGGACATATAAGCATGGACTGACTTAATTAAAGAAGACTTAGATGGTTAAATCTTAATAAAAATCCTAAGTACAATAGCATTTCCATGGAGAAAAAGTGCATCATCTATGGGTACATCTATATTAAAATTCTTTATTTCAGAGCAGTAGCAAAATTAAGGGAATCCCCTGATCATTCCCGCATATTTATTTGTTCAGCTCTTGGAAGGATTCTGGTGTGTGTGTGTGGACTAGGTTCTTTTAAGGATGAGACTGACTGGCAGATGCATTGTAGAGAATCACAAGAATCCGAACCAAGAGGCGGTCTCCACTGTGACAAAGTCTTCCGGTGAATAGTGACATCAATATACTGGTAAAGGCTCTGAAACTGTCAATCTGCAACTCCCTGATGTGCTTTTTGTGCTTTTCTATGTGGGGCTTGTGCAGAGAGGTCCACAAAGGTCAAAAAGACTTAAGCTCCCCCAGCACTGGGGGCAGCAGAGTATATCTGAATAACCCACTCCCCACTGAAATCTAGGTCATGTACAGGTTGGGAGGCAGATCTATCTATCAGGCATAGAAGGTGGTTAGCAGCTGAGGTAGAGCTTGGGACCAGTAACCACTCCTTTATATTCTGGCAAACATGAAAGCCACATGGCCCCAGTCTGGTGTGCAGAAGAGACGTAATTCTACTCCAGAAACTTTCAGGCCCCCGGGACATGAGAGAAACAAAAAAGGAAACTCTGACCTGTTTGCTGACATGTCACTTGTGAAGTCCCGGGGATGCTATACCATAACCCAAGGCAAAATGAAGATGTAGGCAAAACTATGAATCAGGCAGAGTATCAAGTATCTGACTACCAAGGATGCCATAGTGGGTTTTACAGTCTTAGCAACACATTAGCCCATTCTCCAAGCTGGATGGGGAATGTCTTGGTGTGGAACAAGTTTATATTAAACAGTGATAGAATGCCCTCACTGAGCTTCAAAGCCTCATCCACCATCCTCAGGGACATTTGAAGCAGTACCAAGTACTCATAAAACAAAACATGACATAATCATGGAAACTCCTTCCTGCTTTTGTTCACTTTCATTATCTCAGACCTTCTTCCCATTTCAGCAGCTGAGAGCACTTCTGCTGTCCTTGCCTTATCAAAAGAAAGACTCCCATGGCACATTGCTGGCCATAGTATAAAGGTAATTTATCAGTTTTCCTGCTCAGAGCTCACTTGCACCAGTCCTTCTCAAACATTAGAGAAGCAAGAGGTGAATCTCGGTATTACACACAAAATTGTGCCCTAGAGAACCAGGGAGTCATAGGGTGGATGGCTGTAGGCAGGATACTTGCACTGTAACTCTGCAGACAGTCCTGGACTCACAGATTTGTTTTTCTTTCGTCCACAGAGGTGACCCACAAAAGCCTTGTTCCCTTCCAATTTCCACTCCCAGGCTCTGGTGCCTCAGCACTACACTGCCTTAGGCAGGAGGCACTGTATGTCTAGGACATCATATCAGAAAACAGCATGTTTAAAGGCAATATTAAGAAGAAAGGAGGGAGAAAAGATTGATTCAGGAGATGTTCATGAACAGGACTATTTGAAGTCCTTAACAGGCCTGACAACAGGCCCTGATAAAGAAGCTTCAGATTGCAGACCAGGGGAGGAGGATGCTCTGGAGATATGACAGGAGCACCCAGTGCTCTTTGCTTGCAACTAGCATCCAGGCAG
This sequence comes from Loriculus beryllinus, assembly GCA_039877255.1. Taxonomy (NCBI): domain Eukaryota; kingdom Metazoa; phylum Chordata; class Aves; order Psittaciformes; family Psittacidae; genus Loriculus; species Loriculus beryllinus. Next base: position 20,896 of record JBCJKH010069331.1, on the reverse strand, counting down.
ATATAGGAGGGATCAGTGGAAAGAGGGAAAAGAGGACCAGCCAAATCTAGGGACCACCATCTTCACCAATACTTGCTATGCAACCCTAGACCCTCTCTAGACATCAAGTAGTCCTGGAAAGATGTTAGCAGTAGGCTGAGCATAACCTGATGACTGCTGGGCCTCTTCCTCACATCTGTGGTCAAAGCAGTACAAGTGATAAATGAAAATAGTTACAGCGCAAAAAGTCCTAAGAAAGCTTTTGTCCACGTTACTTCCTCACTTGGCATTTCGTAGAGTGGCCCACTGAGGAGCTCACAGAACAGAAAACAAAGGTAAGTTTTTATCCAAAGAGCCTCAAGCAACACGTATAGGGGATGTTACACATAACGGACCAGCCAACTCCAGCCTAAAGTAGAAACTGGTGTCTTCTGTGGTTCTGGGAGCTGGGACTTACGTATTTTTTACACACGTGAAAATCAGCATCAGATAAATATCTGGGACCATTGCAACTTCACAGATACTTCTTCTAAATGAAAGTCTAGCATTTCACTTTATTTTTATTTCCTTTTTTTTGGCTGCTCACTTAAAAATGGTTACAGGTCAGGAAAGGCAAGTGTAAATTCATCTGTATATTAACTTACATGACAAGCATCCTTATGCACTAGCTCTTGCCAAAAACAGATGGGCTCGATAACAGTATGCTCCAGTTGGGCAGATACTTTGCACTCCAGTTCCTATGCAATGTTATCAAACATTATTTAAATTCTATGTTGAGTGTTTAAACACAACATGTTATAGCAGTGCTAAACCAACAATCTTTACTTTTCACTGCTATATAAAATCTATATAATTTATTAGTCAGATGAATTTTAGCTCCACTGTCCTTGATCAGAACTCCTTGCAATGCAATCAATATTCAGAGTAGTTCTTTATCTTTTTGGGAGATATTCATGTACTGTAAATCTCTTGCTTACCAGTCTGGCTGGTATGTGTCTCCAGGAAATGAAAGTATCAGCTTTGTACCAGTTAAAATTTAGTTTCTCAAATGAAGAAAGGGTTCAGCAAGAAAAAACTTGGACATATTCTGTAGGTTGGCCTAGGAATCATGTGGTTGATCAGGATATATTTATATATCTATGCAGGGTTTTTGAAAAATGTTTTTCTGGCTTGTCTGGACTATACAAAGTGCTACATACAACTTCTTAATAAAATCATCGCATGCTGTTACATAATAGCTGGCTTTATTTCTCTTTTCCTTTCACACTGATTATGGTTCCTTATAGTTCTTCACTTGTTAGCCATCCTTTGATCTCTAGGCTACAGGTTTTTAAGTTACAAGAGAAAAAAATGCTCATTACTTCCTTCATGACCAAAGTACACAACTTGAAATCTTTATGCATCATAGCTAGCCCCATTTACACTGAAGACCTTACCAACTACAGTTCATCCTGCTCATTAAAAGTCATGCTATTCTTGTGTCTTCAGAACAAAATTGAGGCTTTGCTGGGAAGCCAAGGCGTTCAAGGTAAAAGATACTTTTTTTATATTTTTAAAAGAAACTAAGAACTAATCTGGTCTTTTTTTTTTTTTTTAACAGCTGCCTTTTTCACAATCTGCACTGCACTGTAGAGAGATTTTGCTTTAGTTTCAAACCTTGAGTCTAATTTGCTGCTTTGCATTCCCCAGTCGGAAACAAGATGCCTGAAACAACCACTGAGTAATGGTACATGGCAGTCAATAAGGTCATTGACCTTCCTTTTGCTTTTTAGATGCCCGTTCATATCTTCTGTAGAAATACCATAAATATTATGAACTATTTTAACATATCCCTTTTTTCTTGCTATTTGTTTCCTGATTCTTCTCATTTGGGTTTATCATTACTTCCTTCTTGATTTTTCAAGAATATGATTACAAAACTGCAAAAGAAAGATTTGTGCATCGTGAGGAAATGCTCTCAGAAAAAAAATATATGGTTACACTCATCCCTTGTAGTAGGTCTGCTAATACATACTGAGTCTTGTCATGAGTCAACTTACCCAGTTTTTGAGGAAGCAGACTGAAAGAAGAAAAACCTTTTAGGCCCAAGAGAAGTCTCTCCTATTTAGTCTTTTCACACTGTCTAGAGTAGGATAAGATTACTAATCTGTGAGGGACTGAAAATGTACAGTTAGGAGATTGAAAAGCATTATCTTGTGAAACTCTTCTTTCATTATGACAGCCATATGTTCTGTCCCAGTGGCAACCAACCTTGCAAGAAGAGATTCTCACAAACACTGAAAATAGAATTAGAAAGAAAAAAACCTCTCACTCAGTGTTTGAATTTACAATGCTAAAATTCATGATTAAAATACATCTGTAGAGACAAGGTAGGCAACACAAGCTTTTACAGGTTTTTATATACCGTGTCCTTGCTTAATCTCACAAAGCACTGTGCAGCAGCATGGAAAACCACCTATAATTTCTATAGCATTATGATGTGCACTTCATGGAATAGACAGTTGTTGACCTATTGTAGTAAGTGTTTGTTTTTTCAATTAAACAGCTTGAAAGTCCTTGGTAGGAGTATGTAGATTTTACCAGCCAAATACACCCTTTATATTACTTCACTATACTCAAGCTATTCTAATGGAATCACATCAGAGATTAATTTCATCCAAGGTATTATTTATCCAGTGTATTGTTTAGCAGAAGAAAACCAAAATATCAATTAGCTGTTTTGAAAACAAATAACAAAGAATGTAGCAAAGGGTATTCATAATTATGTGTGCTTTTTACCTTTGGATGCTAGCCAACTTCTGTAAAACGTTTGCATTTTGAGGAAACATTAATGGGAGTCTGGTTTGTTTAATGTGATCCTGCTTACCCATAAAGACTGTACAAAGACTTGCTTCTTCGAATTCAGGAGGGAATACTTTGCAGATGGCTTCAGCATTTTTTCATGAAGTGTTCAGTTCAAGAGCTATACTTCTCTGTTTTCTCTCTGCATCCACAAACTTTTCCCTCATTCTTTCAGACACAAGTCACCTCCATGCTACATGCTTATCAAATACCCAACATAGCAGCCATATCAGAGGACCTACCATATTTAATAATAAAAAGTAATGATGCTTGAGCTACTCCTCTATCTGCTGCAAGGGCAACACAGCAGGACACAAGCAATCCAGGAGGTTTCTGGATTGCACTGATGACAACTTCCTGACTCAGATCAGATGACCAATAAGCAGAAGAGGACCTCACACTTGCAAACAAGGCAGAACAGGGCAGAGATGTGAAGGCTGGGGCAGTCTTTGCTGCAGCAACCCTGTTATAGTGTAGTTCAGGATTGTGAGGAGTGAGATAGGATCACAACCTTCAGCCTCAGGAGGAAAGACTTTGCCCTGTTCAATGATGCACTTGGAAGAATCCCATGGATGATGATTCTGGAGGGAAGATGGATCTAGGACAGCTGGTTGATTTTCAAGGATTGCCAGACCAAGACCGGTTCATCCGCATGTACAAGAAGTCAAAAAAAGGCAGCAGGGGGCTGCATGGATGAACAAGTAGGTCAAAACCCAAACATAAAAAAGGAAGCATACAAATGGAAGAGGGGTCAAGTGACCCAAGAGGAATACAGACACTGCCAAGGTATGCAGTTACAGTGTTTGGGAAGCCAAAGCCCAACTTTAGCTGAATGTGGTAAGGGACATGCAGGGCAAGAAGGAGGGCTTTTACAGGTCCATCGGCAGCAAAAAGAAAACTAGAGGAAATACCTGCCTGCTGCTGAATGGGGCAGGAGACCTGGTGACAAAGGACACGGGAAAGGCTAAATTACTCACTGCCACCTCAACCTGCAGTAAAGAGCAACACAGACTTCTTACTACAGGTGGACTGTGAGCTCATTTCTCATTCTGACCACCCCACAAAACTACAAGGAAGAGTTTTTCTGACAGTCCTAAGATGCAGATTCAGCCTACAACCTTCAGAGACACCCTCAGCCCACTTTAAATCCTATTGAAACCCCGTCTGTGTTTTTTGTAGCACCCTCTTCTCTTATCATCCTTCACAGTTAAGTATACTTTTTTATTATGAGACTAGTAAAAATTGCTACTTACAGAGTAGAGAACTCTTTGACATGATTGGGCTAATGGATTTAGAGAGCATTTGGTGAAATAAGAACAGTATTAACAATGAAAGAAGAAAAAAAAACCCCACAAAACCTGAAAATAACATATTTAGAGAACCCTTTCTTATTTTGCAATTAAGTAATGTGAAGAAGGAAAATTATGACCTGGCGTATCAGAGCATTCCTTTTCAGCAGATGATTATAAAAGAGGGAAATTGCAAAAATCCTTGTTCACACATGTGCACACCATGATATTCCCTATTGGAATGTTCCCATATTCCTATATTCCCTATGTGGAGTATTTTCAAGCCTTTTTCAACATACATTTTAATACTAAAAATATAACAGCTCTATTAGTATGATCGAATTCCCTTTAAACAAGTTGAAATAAGTTGTAATAACAAGATATAAAATGCGATAAAGCTTGCATCAACACTTGCCTTACTTCTATCAGTAGCGATGCTGACTCTCATGTTGTCAAACTAATAGCTGTGATGTAATTCCCCAAGAAACACATTCTTCAGTAAGGACTGGACAGAGAAAAAAGTGATTCAAAGAGTAAGTCTGAATCTGCACCAAACTTTTAACAAACCTTTAAACAAGACAATTAAAAAGAAAAAACAGAAAAGGAAAACCAACTCAGCAATATATCTTTGTCAGCAGTCTTCTCAGATCAAGGTGCTGTGTCAAATGCACTTTTGTGCACTTTTACAAGATGATCATGGCTGATAAAAAAGACAAGGCAAACATTATCAGAAACTTTAAGACAAACACATCCATGTACACAGTAGGATATCTACATCTTTGCACACTGACACACCTTACAAACACTTTATCAACCAACTTCTTGACATTAGTCCCCTCATTTTTCTGTCTTTTTTCCTCCCTGAAATCTAAATTCGCTGAATGATATATAAAAATGACATCAAGAAACAGAAAACATGAAAATGTGAATTTGTACTGGAACATTCAAAGGACAGAAATGTAAAGGTTAACTGTAATAGACAAATTCAAGTGCACAGACAGACACATGTATAATTATCTAAACCTTTTTACAACTGCACTGGCCATAAATAGATTTAAATAGATGTTCTTTATTTCTAAAGCTCTCATAGAGATATAAACCAAACAAAGGGGACAGAAAATCACTATATGATCAATAGTGCAGTTACTCAGGTGGTTTCTGGACATTTGTCTAACACACAGAAATAACAAGATACAAGTACATGCAATGTAGGTGAGTAAAGGGCAAATTTTGATGCTAATACTGAGACAAAACAATTTGAAATATAAGATAATCTGCTAGATTTTAAATATTTCTTTGCCTTAAATACAGTGATTCCTTGATGAAAAGCAGGATTGGTGAGAAATTGTTCCTGAAACTGTTGTCTGAATTACATCCAGAATGAGGAGCAAAGACCTGATAGTGAGAAAGAGAATGTGACTTTCATTAAAAAGAACACACCTCTGTAAGCACTTAGACAGATGAAAGGAGTCTTGCACTCCAAATTATGTATCGGTTTCATCTCTACCCCCAAAATGGATCTGTGAAGTATGAATCTGAATAAGATTATTCACTAAATGTCTTAAGTTTAGTTACATAACTGGATTGCCCCAAATTTGCAGGATCCAAACTATTTCAATGAATAGTAAATTTTCTTTAAAAAAATTTTTGTGAGGAATAACTGCAAGTCATGATGAGCTGTCAATAAATCTGCATAACAAGCTCCTGGCATAATAATACTGTAATTCTCTCCTAATGACTCACTTCACAATTTTGGGGGGTTACATTTTTTCTTTTCTCTACTAAATGATATCTTATTCCTTTCAATAGGGTAAGATAGTCCCCTGAATGGGGCTACTTTTCAGTTAGCAGTCAACTCAAGCTGACTAACATGGAAGAATCTGTTCCTAAATAATTTTCACACAGGGGGCCGTTGATTATAAGATGATGAAATATGAAGGCACATAACTAGGCATATTGTACCTCATACTCAGATAAGTCAAAAGATAATGACAGTTAAATTACACGATCATAAAATGTCTCCTCTTCATATTTGAAAACAAGGCCAAGAAATGTTGTAAAGTTAATAAACTGTCATGCTCGCTCTTCTTCTATGCCATATGAAAGGAAAATTTCCTTCCAAAAAGAAATGCAATTAAACAGGACAGAAAAAATAAAAGCAAAAAAGCTTCATCAGAAAAGCATCTCAGCAACCTTATCTTCTGTTGAAATATTCAGGTATTTCTGAGCCAGAGATTAACATCCAGCTCATACTTTCATACAAAGAATAAAGAAGAAGCAAATAGCAGCTTTCTCCTTTCTGCTTGAACTGCAGTATTCAGTAGAGTGAATGAATGATTTAGAAAGAAGTTCTCAAGTAGACACAATATGCTTCGATTTGTACCTTCTGGAATATCACTCAAGTCAATTAACCCAACTGAGGGTCTGGACTTTACCTGCAATGTACAAAAATATGATATTCAAGTGATTGCAACATGAATGGGTAGTACCTACTCAGAACAAAGCTGGCTAAAATGCAGGATTGCTTTTTCACAAAACATTTATGCTTTATGCTTGTTTTGCTCCAAACTGAATCTTTTTTTTTCCCAAAAAAAGATTTTTAGTGAACTTGAGATTGTGAAATAGACTCTTAAGAAACAAAGGGACTGACTGTGGATGCCTTCCTTTCAGTTCTCATGTTTCATCAGTTTGCATCTCCACAGGTACAAACTGTGTAGTACAGTTCCTGATGTGTAGTACTGTGTAGTACACATCTTCTGATGAAACCAGAAGACAGCATACCCTTTAACAGTACAAAGGGTCAAGATGCTAAGAACAGTCATCCCTGGCAACCACCATATAGGACTGAATACTAATTTTAACAAGAAATAAAATATTTTCAATCTTAATTTCACCATTGGTAGAAAAGTCTTCTGTTGGTGGTATCACTACACATACAGTGCTGACCTGCCAACCTCAATTCTGGCAGGTCATCAACCCTCCATTATATCAAAGCTTCTGTGGAAGTTTCCGATTACCCTAGTTACGCCCTCTGCTAAGGGGGCATGATAAGACTTCAGGTTACACCTTTAGCAGTTACAAAGCAAGTTTCTGCATGAGACTGACAGAAAGCAAGATACCTTGCAGTACAGTGGAGAAATGCTAAGGCTGAAGCTCTGAGACATCCATGAGACTTGCAGTAGTACAATCAAGCTCTCGGCAGTAACAGACTGGACACACCAGCTGGAGTCTGGAGATACATCAGACCTCTGCTGACATAAGTATGGATGTTAAGGATGCAAAAACCTCAGCTGCAATCTGTCATTCTACCTCCATAATATGAGTAGAACAATATGGATTTACATGAGTTGAAAACCTGACCTATCAGCTGAGACCTCTGTGAAATGAGTGGAAGAAAAATCACCCATGCAGACCCCTATGCCAAGACTGCCACAACATCCTCTTCATGTGCTGCACTTCCACATGTGCAGTCTGGCAGCTACAGCTGTGCTAAGAGCCTCCCTGGACAGATTTCTAGTAAGAAACAAGCTGGAACTTATACTGTGAACCCACAGGAGATTCAGTCAAGTCAATTATTTATCCTTTGACCTTTTGCACTGAAGAGGGTAATTGAAAAAACAACAAAACCTGACTGCATACATCCCTACAGTAGCTTCACTCTATCACTTCATTCGAACAGTACAAATTCCCTAAGAAATCCAGTTCCACCTGGCACCACTGTTATTCAGAAAAAAAAAATCCCAATGGCTGCAAAAAGCCTTCTTTATTAACAATAGTTTCTATTACAAAAAAATCCTTCAAGCAGTCTACTATTAGTAATGACACAGGACACATATTTTGATTTCTTTATCGAATCCCTTGTTCTTCTGATTTATTAATAGGGGACTTCCACAGGTTGGTGGGGTTTATTACAATCCTGTTTAATTCTTCTTCATTTTTTCATTACTAGGTTCTTACACACTAAGCCACTACTTTTCCCTGCTTCTGGAACTCCAGGTAACTTAGCCTGAAGTTATAGCACAGGAAGAGACTGCAAATAAGGAAAAGAAAAAGCTACAAAATTCTAAATATGCTTTAACTGGACAGTAGGTGTAGGGAGCTTAAAAGATATTTTGATTCAAATGTTCTCCACTTCTTCCTTGGGGACAGGACACTCTCTTTATTCTGCAATTTATATATGTACCTTCCTACATGTTTCTTCTAGTCAAAGCTTTCAGGCTAAGCTGACGATAGGTAGCAGTCCTAGTGTAAGAGGACCACATGCTGTGGACACTAATGAGTTTCCTTCAGGGCCAAATGGAAGTTTTATAACCTTAGGTTGACTTACTGTCCTCTTCAGTTAAATAAAAATATTTCAGCTTGTACAAACAGCTCAGCAAGACACAGAAACAGCAAGAACCAAATGAGTGGAGGGATTTAGAGCTTTTCCAAGGTTTACTTCCAGTTCGATCACTTTCAGTCACTCATTAGGCAATGCAGTAAATCTCTTACTCTGTCTTTAGGAATCCAACATGCATTACCCAAAGCAAGTGATAAAGGAAGACTGGGACTGTAAAGTATATTCCAAAGTTTTACTTCCATTATGGACTTCAGTGATATATAACAAAACAGCAACTCTGGCTATAGCTAACAAGCTGCAAATGTTTCTCTAGAAGACTCAGTGTAACGCCATACATGTGGAATAGGTCCTTTCAGGTATTTGCAGTGCCTTACAGGCTTTAAATATTTTATGCTTTCCTCATTTGTCAATGTTTCCAGCCTAACACAGAAAGAAATCAGAATATAGCAAGTTGACTAAAGCAGCAAGTCATAAGGACAGAAACAATCTTAACAAACCGCAAGTTTTAGTTGTGGATTAAATGAAGAACTCTGGCCTTCATCCAGCTGGCCTTTTAGGAAGTTTCAAACCCATGAATTCAAATTTTAGATGGAAGAAAAGAAACACGATTTTTGTTCATGACAATCTTCTTTATACCATGGCTGAGAAAGGAAAAGAAGCATGTCTCTAAATGACTGTCAGCAAGTAATGGATATATACTCTCTTTCATGTTACTATTAATTCACATTTACAGATGGCCTCTGGTCTCACAGTAACCAGATAAAGATTATGATGGAGAAATCTAGAGAGAAAAAAAGCTGGACAAACAGAAAATGTATCAGAAAGGTAGCGCTGTGATACTCAAAGAGTTTCAGTTCACTGCAGGACATCAGAAAGCAACAGTCTCTACATTTAACCACTAGCTTATCTTCCTGTTTTAAGTACCTCTTGCTGGTTTTTATCATTAGGATAAAAAGGTCCCCAGCAGTCTTCAGGTGATAGTGACTACAGCCACCTGGACTGGGGTTTAAATTAAGGATTTGGAGGTGAAAAATTCTCTTTTTCATTACCAGCCATATGAGTCATAACTCATTCATCCTGTCCTTAAAATAAACCACATTTCCAAAAGTGAGCCTTGACATCTCTTCTCTTTTTACTTCAGTTATGACAAATGGAAAAATTTGTACAACATGTATTTCTATTCTGACTGACAGATTATACAAATTATTCCTTTATGTCTTTGTAGTTTTACATTCAATATTTTAAATGCCTGAAATTGCATACAGTTGTATTGAATTCCATTAGGATTCCTGAGTCTGCCAGAGTAATGATATATTTGAGTTTCTGAACTTCATACCTAGTTCATTTCATTAAAATGGTTACGTTAAAAAGCCTACTTTCTTATCCTTTTAAACCAGCTACAGAACAAATTCTACTCATTATCCCATGAGATAATGAACATTTATTATTTTTCTATCAATATTTGAAGCTAGTCTTTCAGAGAGGGCTGCAACATATGTTCTTAAAAAATTGTGCACCCATCCAAAGGTCTTCCTTTACAAACACAGATGCTATTCAGATAGTCCCTCAAATAAAGCCATGGTAAAAACTCCCTACTGCCCAAATAAATAAGAAGAATTGGACCTTATAGCTCCAAAGGATAGGACAGTGAAAAGATCAAAATTGTACAGTAATGGTAGATAATCTAAGTATCAATAGTAGACTATTGTTTCACTCTTGCACCCAGTGTCAAGAAGACCTAGTTATACTAGTAAATGGTAAAAGAGCCCAATCAGCCAATTTCCACCCTTTACCTGATGGTTTTGCAGTAAATACTTACTAAGTCACTTAAAGTTTCAGTGTCATATGCAGCAATCAGTCTGAGTGCTGAGTTTTCATGCATTAAGTGGAAGAATGTTCCAGTCGTTTTTAGTCAGGAGCTAGAAGCCCTATTTCCTAATCATATCAACAGATGTTCGGCATACATGCCATGAAGAGCATATACGCAGGCTTTGAAAAAAAGGGCTTTTCATAATAGGCATAATATATGGACATAATATATATATGCAATAAGCATTAGGAGTAGCTCAGAAATTAAAACTGTGATAAATATGAATCCTTATCAGCATGGAATAGGATAGCTGAATTATGCATAATGTGGAGAAGAAGAAAACACAGTAGTGCACATGCACACGCTAAATTACAGGATGAGTATCAGAACCCATCATATTTCATCCTCTACCTCCCCTTCACTAATAAACCCTGCCAATGAAATAAGCCTCAACAAGTATTTCTCCTGCTTTGTCAGTTCCTCTTGTTCATTGCACCTTACATGCCACTCTGATTTACTGGTCTTTTCACACCCTATCTCTCCTGAAGAGTAATTCTTCCATGATGACCTGAAGAAGGAAACAAATAGCACATATTAAATCCTGAGACAAATCTTTCCTCAGTCTTCACAGTACATCCTACCTCTCTGTGTCTTCATTTAGATCTTGAATAGCTCAGGTTAAGAATTTCAGTTGTCTGCTCATACAGAGCAAACACATGCAGTGACATTTGACTCAAGCACCATGATAATTAGCTTAAGTTAGCACTCAGAGGCTACTGCTGAGGTCACAGTATATTGTGTTATGTCCATAAGCTCATACAGTGAATTCACATATGAACTCATTAGAAGATGAGGCCTTGTCTCAAAGAGTTTACAGAGTGAAAAGCAAAAGCAGAGTAAGAAGCAAAACTCAGCTGCACAGAGCAGAAACTGAGTCTCCACTGTGGCAAAGGAGGTTCAGGGCACCCCAGGCATAGCCAGGACCAGCAGAAGGCTGGCCCTGCATCTTGAATACAGCAGGGGTAACACTCAAATGACCTTCGCCTCCTCCACTTTTGGCCGGGCACTTGTAAAAATCATTCTCATAAAGGTGAAGGAGAAAAGGTAGGAGAGATGAGGGACCAGGGGAAAGAGTACCCCTTGCTACAGGAGGCTTGGATGTCCAAGGGGACAGAAACACAAAATTCATCATCTGCCTTCCCCACCTACCCAACATACCAAATGCACTGCAGTCAGGAAAAATATTTTCCACAATTTGAGTAGCTGTTATGCTCCATACATGCATTTCATCATTACTGCCATGGAGACCCTTTCTGCTGTATGTCACCTGCAAGCAGAATACACCAGCCAATGTACCTGTGACCTCCAGTCATTCCTGCGTTATACAGTCCCTAGCACCAATGGCCTTCTTTATGTTTATACACTTACGCCCCAAATGTTTACAATGTTAAAATAAATCTGGATTGATTTTTAACACATACAGTGTACCTTGAACAAATGCAGAACTGATATTTTTATCATATGTATATTGGATTGGGCATTACTGCAACAGTCTCCTGGCTGAAAGAGAACCTTGTGTATGAGAAATTTCCTTTTTTACTCTAGCTTTTTGCATGTTCTCAGGGATTTGGTCATTATTGATTCAATGTAAAATTAAATCATAACCTGACTAAATAAGATTTCCTTTCATCTGACAGTTCTTTGGCCTCTGGTTCCTGTGTCACTTTATTATTCATTGTGTAAATTATATTAAAAACTTAACTTTCCTTTTTATCTAAAAATAAAAATCAGGATACCAGACTACATCCAATTTACATCTATCATTCATAATGACAGGACAAAAATAAACCCGTCTTCATATAACAAATGAGCATGGCTTCACAGTTTTGATTATAAACACAATCTTATCTCTTGCATAAAAGAAGCTCTAAAGTGAACTCTCTCTAAGTTCATCTCTAAGTCTACTTGTCACTTTTTGGAAACTCTATTTAAAGGGAAATTGGCTCCCAAGAAGAACCCTGTCCCAGCATAGCACAGGGTTAGACATCTTGACTGTCCTGTCACCACAGTATCTGACTCTGTACATGGTTAGTAAAATAAAATATCAAATCCTTGCAGAAATAGTTTCCTTTGACACATCTCTGCACTGTATCGCTTTTCATCCTTGTCTATTGTTATGACTGAATACTGAAAACCCCTCCTTTAATATAAACATCACAAGCAATGCATAGCAGACTGGCAGCATAGGAGATTTCAGCTCAAATATTCAATGATGTATTTGAAGCCAGCTGTTTGCAGGACAGCGAAGTAATGTTTAGCTAGTCTGGAAAAGCAGGAACAAAGTAAGAGAACTTAAAGTTAATTAGAATTCTGGAGTTAAAATTTAGGTGAAATTTCCCCCATGATACTGTGGCACACAGTATCTTAGAATCTGAGCAGCGTGAAATCTTGTGCCTGTTCTGAGATGGGAATTTTAGGCGAGTGAGGCTATAACACATGAGAAGATAATTTGGCTCTGTCCTGATTAAAGTCAGTTCTGGAGCAGGGATGGGGTTTAGTCATAAGCCTGTCTACTGAAGAGTATATCTGTAGAATGTAGGCTGGTCTTTTTTGAGTTATTGGTATGTTAAACAGCTACAGACTGTGGATTTTTTCACCAAACCCACTTGAAAGCCCCAAAAGCAACTAAGGTACAGACAGATTAGCATTATTATTTTTATGTGATAATGAAACCTGGAGAAACAACAGAATTAAGTCAGGGTTTAAAGAAAAATCTATAGCAAAACAAGAAGGAAGTAGAGAATAAAACTGTATAGAATCAGAAACCACTCCAGACAGTAAGCCATCCTGACTCTACAATGCGAGTCATACTTGAAAGTAAGAAATTACTGTCTTTTGTACAAGAAAAGAGCAGTCTACCCAGTTCTAAAACTCCCCTGACCAGAAACATGATGTCAAAACAGAAGGAGTTCAGACATTTTTGTGCCTCCTTTTCGGTTTTAATAGATGCCATATCCCCATGTAACAGGAAAGAAAAAGAAGGTCAGCTGAGCTAAGCTGTGTGAGGGAAAGAGTGCCTAATGGAAGAAAAAAAGAGAGAAGTGCTGAGGAGTGAGACGTATTGTAAAGGCAATGCCCTGGGAACAGCAAAGCCTACCTTTATACTTCTCATGTTTTCTCCCTGGCCCATTGTACAGCAAGTGACTGAATCGCTCTGCACATGAGACAAGAGCTTTCCTCCTCACAAACTGGAGAGAGGAAAGATTCACAGGCTGAGGCAAACCAGAATAGCTCCTATGGCATTTCTGTAAAAGTTTCTTGTATTAGCAGCAAATAGTCCCAGCAGAAAATACTCTTCACTGCTGGGGCTGAATTATTTATTTTGCAGATGTATGTAAAAGCCACCACTGAGGCTTGCTTAGCCCTTTGGTATAAACCAAAGCATACATATTGTGAAAAAGGTAATCACTGCCCCAAGAAGATGACAATTCACCTGCAATGTGGAGAGCAACAGATGGAGGCCTCCAAAAAAACCTGTGGGGCAGCACAAGGGGAATGTGAAGCAATTTAGTTAGCGTCACTGACTGGGGTCACATCTCACCACCTACTAAAACTCTGCAGAATGCTCCTCAGTCAAAAATCCATCTATCATTACTACATTATCCACAAACTCCACAGAAGATATAACTCTCTCCTTTGCCTGGGGAGATAGGTATAAAACCCAGCCTACTTCACAGGACCATTTCAATTTCTGCAGGATTTGCGCTATTAAGTATCCAGTGCTTGCTTTCAGTAGGATTTTGAGGAAGACAGTTTTTTCAGAAAGAAGCCAATCTGATGAAAATGAAACTCTCTGAAAAGCATGGAATTCAGTTTTGTGAAGGGCTTTTTTCCAGCTGTGTCCACAGCAGGATTAGAGACAAATCACCCCATGCAGCCATTATGATCAACATTAAAATTACTCCTCCTGAACATGAAAATCTGCCTCACACAGGCTCCAAAATGTTCAACTAGTTTTCAAGGCCCAAGGGCACACCTTTACAATCAGGTTATTGGTCATTGCGGGTGGGATGACCTGTTCCACTAATGAATTATTCACTGGGGTACGAATGTGAGCCTGATGCACCCACATGGATGTTAAGTGTGATACCTCCTGGACCAAGGTGCCTTTCGGACATGCTTTAAGAGTAAAATGAAAATGTTCCAGCTAAAGACGGTGAGAAAGTGAGATCCTACTGTCTATGGGATGTTGGAGATCCCTGTCCTGGTTTCTTGCTTTAGCCAATCTTCAATTATTGATACAAAAATAGAGAGCTCTTTGTGGTGGAAACTGACGGAGATGTTTTAAGCGTGCTCCTAATTCAGTGGGTAGGTATTAAATGAGTCCCATATCTCTACTACGTGCTTTTGCAACTACATTGCTAGTTTCAAGAGGAAAGGACAAGCTCCCTTTCCCTAAAAGCTGTGATGAAGCATGTAAGGTAAAAGAAACAAGAAACAAAAAAAACCCAAAAAAACCAAACCAACAAACAACAACAACAAAACAAAATTAAAAGCTTGGCAATTTCTTAGAGAATACTTAGCACTTAAAAAGTGTTTCTTTGTCCAGTTCCAGGTTTTGTACTAACAACACATGGTCTAGTTTTCATTCAGAAGTATTCAGCAGTGTGATCTCTCATCTGTATCAGTTAGAAGTGAACTTAAAACGAAAATGAGATCACTAAGCTTTAGGTTTTCTTCTATATGTAGAAAAGCATAATGCTTGGATGTGCTTTGCCTGACTGCTTGGACTGGGGGGAGGCAGGAGGTTGTGTTCAATTTTGTTGGGGTTTTACTAATAATAGGAGAACATTAAGTACTTTCAACCAGTTAAAAAAAAACTCACAGAAATGTAACATTCTCATATTTTAATCTTCTGAGCCCTGTTTGTAACCACTGAGATACACAAAAATGCTCCAGTGAATAAATAAAAGGATAATTACATTTTCCCAAATGAAAAAAAGCTCAGCCTTACCAAATGTTTAAGACTTTACACACCTTTCAGGAAAGGAGTTTCCCACCCTGCTCCCTGCTTTTCTACTCTCTGTAGATCTAACATACAACAGAGGCAAGCCAGAAAATTGTATAGAATTCATAAGCAAATATAAAATACAGAGGTAATAAAATTAGCAGAATCTTTCACTGCAACAAGAGAACAACCGGAGAATCAGGACTACCCTTACCGTGTCAGATGGTGTTGAACAGTTTGTTATTGGTTGAAATTTTTAGTATGGGGACAGTAACTTCTGAAAGCGTAGGGGTTTTTATCAATAGTATCTCCTTGAACTGTTTCCTCATTGGATACATTTAACCTCATAGTCTTGGTAATATTCCATTTATTTATTTATTTACAAATTCTTCTCTGAAACAAAATATTTCAGTGTTCCCTCTACATGAAAATATTACAGATGCCTATACCATATTATTACATTTATGTCTTACTCCTCACAATGCTCTTTGCACTTGCTAAGTGTGCATTTGCATTTGTCATTAAAATAATGGTATTGTGCCTCCTGACATGATGACTAATTGTACTTCTTACATATTCCAGCAGGGACATATTACTGGAAGGGAAAGTTAGTATTCACATATAAATGAGTGCCTCTTCATTTATGAAAGTTTCCCTATACTTTCATGTTAACTTAGTCAATGTTCATTAATATTTTAATAAATTCAAATGACTTTTCATCCATTCAAGAATTTATGAACATTGACTGAGTGTGGGATTTGGAAATTTATTGAACGGATTCTGTTGTTTCTCTTTATAAAACTATTCATGGATAATTTCCTGGATACCGTTATCATCACCTCTCTCTGGGTAAAGACACGATTTGAGAAAGCATGCTCTTATTGCAACATTTGCAGGCACAGATGAAAGTCAGGCTCCATCTTAGTCTACTGCAGTGGTAACACTTACAGGCATAAAGTAAAAGAGGATCTCAGCACCAAAATGTTTACAGCCCTAGGTAACAGCTACAGACAAAAAGAAAGGGAAGCATAAAAACTTGAGAACAATGAGAATGATTCTAGGGACTTAAATGTGCTTTTCTTGTAACTAATTATGTGTAGGCATATAATAAAGATTGTTGTGGTCTTGTGCATCTACTGCAGTGGTAACACTTACAGGCATAAAATAAAAGAGGATCTCAGCACCAAAATGTTTACAGCCCTAGGTAACAGCTACAGACAAAAGGAAAGGGAAGCATAAAAACTTGAGAACAATGAGAATGATTCTAGGGACTTAAAATGTGCTTTTCTTGTAGCTAATTATGTGTAGGCATATAATAAAGATTGTTGTGGTCTTGTAAGAAGACAGAATATGAAGACAGAAGATGAAGACAGAAGATTCAGTTATCTAATATCAGTTTGTGCATGTTTCAGAACTCAAGGAAGAAAATAGTGTTAGCAGGAAACTTACTGATAAAAATGACAGGCCTTACCAAACTTGGCATTGAAGGACCATGTCTCACTCACACCATTTATATGCTCTTGACACTCCCATCCTCTTGCCTTTTAAGAAGCAGGAGAAGCCTGCCAGCTCTTCACTTCAACATCTCTTCATTCCAATAATCCCAGAAATGGTGTCTCAAAATTCTAAATAAAAAATTTAATCAGAACTAGTGGTAGTGTTTCCATTAATTCGAGTGAGAAGTGGACAAGCCTTTTGACTGGGAGATGCTTGAGGCAAGAACTTGGCATTTCTTCATGTACTAATTCTATAATAATTAAAAGTAAATTAGATCAAATATAACTTAGAGAAAATCACTCTCCTGAATTATGATGGTTGAAACAAAGCCAGAGGAGCACTTTCAGGAGTCTACTCATCTGTGTAATGCTGATTTCATTATGATGTTTAGACATGGTCTGAGAAACCTGCTGTAGCTTGCTAGCTACACCAAATCTCAGATAGATGAGCTTATATGTTAACAGTTGGAAAGACAAAAGTGCAATGTACCAGTCTGTGATTGAATATGGCTTAATTTATAGAGGTTAGTGTAAACTGTTCCTTTACATTGAACCAAAGAAAATTCAAACCTGGAATTTAAGTCTGAGATTTAGATTTTAGAGAAGTTTTGTCAAAACTCATCTTTTTGCAGCTTTCTGACTGCATACGAATTTGCAGATTCTCAGTGATTTGGACATAAAATATTTTGGTTCATCTAACTAACTCACCAAGCCTTTCATTCTCAAAATTTCTGCCTACATACAACTCTGGAAATGCAGCAAACAGACGCAGGATCTACTAATCAAAGTTCAGCGTTACAATCTCATCATTTTAACAGAAGTAAATAAAGATTGTGCACAGAACATACCCACTAAGCACTAAGTTTGATATACATTACATGGTTATGTGCCCTTAGGAAATTTAATCTAAAAAGCAAAACAAATTTTCTTTCCCACAACTGATAAGGTGTTTTATTTTTTTTAAAAAAAAATAACTCACTAATGAAAACAGGCAATCCTGTATTTTGTTTCATAGTGCTTCCCTAAGGGCAAAGATAAACTTCATTCTTATCTGTTCTTCTGTGTTTCCTAGAATGATTGCTTTGTTCATTATATTGTTTGATGTTGCCATCTCAGTTTTCCTGTGCCTGATTTGTTCACTTAATTCTCTAAGTTATTGGGCTCTCCATTTCAAAAATAAGCAGATTTTCTCATTTAAAAACCAATGGCATCTTTGTGTATTATGGATTTACATTTCACTACGTTAATAGATCATGGAAACAATGACACAAAAGGTTAAATTATGAAAATGTGTTTCACTTGCATAAAAAGGGAACAAGTGATAATGCCATGTAAGGGAATATGGATCATTACTACAAAAAGATCATAATCAAAAGGCATCTGTAAGGCACCTGAGCCACAACCCTTACAAGTTCACAGAATGCTAAGAAACAAAATCTGAATACGTGGATGGTGAGATAGTGTCCTGGTCACACACCACTGCTGAAGTGCATCCATTCAGTTGATCACTGAATTTACGTCCAAGGTGAGAGTGACAAAGATTGTATCCCTCCCACTTCAGCTCATGCCCATGGATCTTGGGCCATGGGCATGACAGGAGGTGCAACCACTCCACCTTTCACCTCAGTGCCTGAGCTGGTAGCCTCCCTGTGTCCAGCTGACATCATAGGTCAAAAATATGTGTATTGAAATGCCTTATGGTTTTTTTCAGGATAGACAAAAGCAGCTCAAATCCTTTGCTTTTAACAAGCACTTGGCTCCAGACCATCCCTCTGCCTTTATCCAGGACACAC
>JBCJKH010069322.1:8578-23540 GCA_039877255.1 Loriculus beryllinus | reverse complement strand
AAATAGGATTGCCGCAAAACTCTCACAACAGGAACTTGAGAAGACACACAAGGTCATAGGTACAAAGATAAGAGTTATACAAGGATGGTACAACAACCTGTGTTTGAATGGTATGCATTAAAGCTGGTGAAGGATGGGGATTGCTTTCCCTTGAGCAAGGCACATGGTCAGGTTTAACTCGAGAAAGAAAACCACAATCTGACAGATACCCATTATGGAAACAAAAAAAGCTCCAAGTTTCTAGTGGCAAAATACCTAGAAGCTCTTTTAATAGCAGAGGGATACAGCAACAATCACTGAGAGCACTACTTGTACATCTGTTACAGCTGTGAAGCTGTTAGTTTATTTATGTTTAAAGTTGGAGTGGCTTTCCTAAGAAGAAAGGTTTATAGTGCCTCTGCTCCCACAGACTTCTGCAACTATTAGCTAACCTACAGAAGGAACTAAACAGAATGAGATCCTTTCCTGTTCTTATCTGCCCATGCCTGCATTAGTGACTGACAGGTTTGCTCTCTCACCCTTATCAGTGACTGCAGTCACTAATAAAAAAGCCCCAAAGTAAACCTCAGCTGCTAAGCCCAAAGAAATCAAGCAGCGAGAACATCTTACCAGTCCAGGTTCATTTCTGGTGAAACCACTTTTTCCTTCACCATTCTTAAGCAAAACTAAGTTGTTTTGCTATGTCCTCAGCCTAAATTTATTGAGACAAAATTGAGTAGTTCAGCAGTGTTTTGTTCCTGTTCTAACTACATCAGCATCAGTTTTTCAGGTATCCCTTTAAAAAGCCAGGTTTCA
Source organism: Loriculus beryllinus (assembly GCA_039877255.1). Classification (NCBI taxonomy): domain Eukaryota; kingdom Metazoa; phylum Chordata; class Aves; order Psittaciformes; family Psittacidae; genus Loriculus; species Loriculus beryllinus. Next base: position 22,745 of record JBCJKH010069322.1, on the reverse strand, counting down.
CCAATGATTATCCCAGTACTCAAATATTTTGCAGGGCATCTGTTATGTTGTTGATTTCTGACCTGCTTTTCTAAAGGCTGCAGAGGGAGATTACTAATTGTGATGTTGCTGGGATTTCTAAATGCATCCTGCTGATGGCAAGTGAGCAACAAGGAGGATGTTTTACCCCAGCCTTCTCTAGCACTAAGGCAACTGGTGCCCATTTGGAACATCAGAGCTGACATGCAGATGCTTTTAACAACTGAGGTGACAACCCCAGAATTAGTGAATGCAGTACTGAGAGAGCCTGAGGCTGCCTGGGAAACACTTCTTCTGGCATTGACACCACTTTGCTTCACAGAGCTGACCGAAAAAACAAGCTTACAACTGCAGTTTGTGCTTATTAATAGCAAACACTTGCCAGTCCAGGGTAGAGGAAGCAATGGACCACTGCATGTTGTACATTACAGACTCAGCTGAGGAAGACAAAGCACCTGAAACCAATCAAGGCAGCAAGAACTTCAGCTGCTCAAGTCCACAAGTAACAGGTTAAGAACAGCATAGCAAGTAAGCCTATGTTTCCAGTACTCTGCTTTGTTAGCTGTGAAAATTCTCCTAACCACGCAGCAGACACATGTCGTATTTGCTACTCAGGCTGGTCAAACAGGTAAGGAAAGGTATGCATTGATAATATTGAGAAGTGCATTACTAAACTGATACCTTAGGAAGTATGAAATCAAAACCTCAGCAGCAGTTGATTACTACAGAGCACAAAAGCTGGAAGCCTATAGTAAGAGGATCACACTTTAGGAAGAAATGGTGCACAATTAAGTAACTAGCAAAGGACTGCTACTGAACTACACTATAGCAGTAGAATAGTGCCCACATGCCCTAACACCAAAAAGTTCTTGGGTACATCTAAGATACTATCACAGCAAGCAAAACCCAAAACAATCCCAAACTCACTAAAAAAAAAAAACCCAAAAAAACCCAAACCAAACCCACAAGAAGAAAAAAACCCCCCACAAATTCCCCCCCCAAAAAAAAACCCTAGGCTCCCCTTCCTTGAACTCTCAAGCAGCATACTTCAATAAAGCCAACATCTTTGTATAAACCCTAACACAATAACCACACTGATACATGGCATTTGTGTTTATTCCATGGAAACAGTATTTGGGTGATACAGGAGAACCCTAGTAAATGGAAAGTAACTCCTTCACATCAGTGTTCAGTACCCTCACCTAATTTGGAACAGTGGATTTTGCTTCAGATTGCAGAACTGTCAACTTCACAAACCTTATGCTAACAAAGTGCTCCTTCAGTGAAGTCACTGTACAGAACTACTACTCCTATGTACTTCTTCCAGAGCAAGGCAAAACACCACAAACAAAACATTTGAGCATAAACACTTGAAAAACCTTCAAAGGTGTAGAAAAGTAGAGGCACAAGAAAGAAAATGTAGTGCTTCACCCAAACACCACATAAAGCTAACATAATGAATAAAAGAAAAAGCAGTGCCTCTAGTTTAACCTGTCTAACATTACAATTTGGTATCAACAGATTTAGTCTGAGTGACAGTTAAGTACCTACAGAACTTTGCCAAGAAACACAGAACAGGAGTGAAAGCTCAGGAACAACAGCATTAAAGGAGCAACAGCTGTAAGAGATGAGTTTCTAACTTTAAAAAAAAAATATTGGGGAAAGCAGCACTGCTGTATCTGCAAGTCAATGGCAAGGCTACCAAATATGATGGAGGACAGTGTATGCTCATAGGCCGTAAACCACTGGAGACTGTTCATGTATTTACTGGAAGGAAATGTTTTTAAAAGCTATCCCTGCCTATTCTGTAAGTGGAGTCAAGTCATACCTAGTCCAGTGCAAGCTGTCAGGACATCAGTTCCAATGTCATTTATAAATGCCCTATCTTATCTTTCTTAAAAAAGACATAGCTTCTTGAATACTTACTTGAACTATGAATTTAAGTACAGCTCTCAAGATACCAGTTACATTTTGGCTAACAGCACAGCAGGTTTGTTAAACCAAAACTTAACCACAGTTATAGGCTACAACAGTTAAGTTTGGCTGTGCCAGTGTGGACAGGCCCAAGGACTGCAAACTGCCAGTTGTACAAAGGACCCAAACACTCAAGGCAATCCCTTTGTTTCTTTGTGCTAGCACACAAGATGAGCTTATTACGTATAAATTTTAGAGTTAATGGTGTTTGGGAACATTTTATTTTGTACATGACAAGATTTCACGCCAAGTCAGTTAAATAATACAAATTTACATTCATGAGGAATGTTTTTAGAAAAGTGAACTTAAAAAAAAACACCTCCTTCCCCCTTAAACCCCATTACCATCCCTCAACGTTTTACAGTGGAAAAACCACAACAATCTAATTCACATTCCCTCTTAACCCCCCCAGTGCAGGACAGTAGTAGAGTGGAGCTTACAGCTCATCTTTCACATCTGTGGATTCCTGTGAAGACAAGAAGAGAGTAATATCAGTTTTTGAAGGTGGAAAAGGTTACAGAAGCTGTCCCACAAGAACTGAACCTAACCATTGCTGATACTTTTGCAAAGCACTCAAAGTCATACTTCTGTTCAAACTATGCCATGTTAAGACTTTGCTATTAAAAGAGAAATACTTTTTCAGTGTCCTCAAATGTAGACCTAGTAATCTGTGCTGCAGGTTTTTTCCCCCCTCCAAGAAAAGCCTGGAAAACCCTACATTAAGAACTAGTGTCATGAAAGGTAAAACGAGCGCCACTTGCCAGGCAGCACCACAGACAAAAACCACGCAAATATAGGTTAAGAGGTCAAACTTTAGACTGTACCTTCTGTGTTTCACTGTCTTCAGCATCAGCATCAACCTCCTCTTCATCTTGCTCTGTCTCCTCAGCTGCATCTTCAGGCTCTTCAGGTTCCTCCTCCACCTGTAAGAAGGTCACAAGCAATTTGCCTTATTTGCTTAGGACACTCAATAGTTGTTCACTAGCTAAATACAGGCTATGGAAGTACTAACTATCAGTTCCTAACATTTGTCCTAAGCTACTTGAAGGAGAAAGCAAAATCTTCTTAGCACTGAGATGTTAATCATGCCTCCTCTGGCAAGACACCCAGCGTAAGTTCTTGCACAGCATTATGAGAACCCATATTGCTTATACCCACTTATTAATTTATCCATTAAGAGACAGGCACACATGCCTTTGGCCCCTAATTTACTCCCATAGAAAACACAGTTAAGGACAATACTGGAGAAGCATTGTAAGAAAGCAGAATCCCAAAGAAATAGAAAAGGGCGGAAAGGAGGACAGGAGCATTGAGCACAAACTCTAGTTTCCCACCCACATACTTGCACTAGGTTTCTGGTGGCCCTCCTAAGTGTAGGAAGCCAGACACATTTCATCTTATGCAAGTCTATCAATTAGTCAATTATCAAGCCCCAAGTTGAAAGCAAACTAACCTTTGCATCCAGGTCAATGTTTAAGCTTAAACGAAGCATCCTTTCTATTCTGTCTCCGTATTCTTTGGTGTCTGGTAACATATATCCTGATCTTAAAGTTGCAGTTTCAAACAATACCACTGCAAGATCTGAAACTGTTTTGTCGTCTTCATTTTCCTAATGCAGAAGAGCATTTCAAACAAAATAAAGCAGAACTGTTTAGCCAGGTTGTATGCAGCCAAGTAGTCAATATTCCACTACCATTATTTATTTACCTTGACTCGCCTCAGCATGTCCTTGATCAGTGGATGCCTGGGATTAATTTCAAACGTCTTCTTTTGGCTAGCATAGTAACTGAAAAGAAGTACATTAGTAAGTTTTGACATACAGGACCCAGCTACATCTTTAAGCCCCTGAATACCAATTACAGCCACAGTAAGCATACTCTTCCCCTTGCCCCACTTTAATACTAGCTGAACTCTAACAAGCATTCAACAAATTGCTAAGAAACTTCATCTTCTCTTGTCACAAAGTTACAGATATAGCAAATGCCACTGATGAGTCTTGCTCAAAAAGAAGTTTCACATATTTGGCTTCAAAATAACCAGGTAAGACTATGAGGGAGACTGCAACTCTGCTGTGACCTTAAAAATATGAAGGATCATCTAAACTAGATGGAAGCTTGTTGTGCCCACACTAAGCACAGGAGGTCAATTACAGTTCATATCTACTGCTATGTAACTGAAAGCTTACTTTGTAGATATATCTTTCCCAGTTTGGTAAGCTTGAGCCTTCATGATTCTTTCCATGTTACCAGACCATCCATACTGACTAGCCACCAGAGCACATAGGGACTGGGTTAAACGTTGAGATAGCACAGCTTTTTCGATCTGTAGAAAAAAACCCCAGCCTTAATGTTAATTCACAGAACTAGTTGCTTATACAGGGACTAACGTAGGTAACTCAGAGCCTTCAGTAAATTCTGAAATTTCCAAGATGACATTCTAACTCCTATTTTCCTGAAATTAACAGTATCGAACATGTATATTTATTCATAAAAAGAAAGGCTACTCTCAAGTCTATGCTTAAATAATCTGCAAGGTGTGTTGCAGAAAGTACAGCAGAACTGACAAATAAGTGTTACATACAACATAACATTTTACCTTGTCTTTTAGAGCTTTGTCCTTCATCCAGTTTAGGAGTGGTTCAAATTCCTTTTCCAAGGCTTCCCGACTCTCCTTAGACTTCTCACTTTCTTCAAACTTAACTCCCTCTTTTGCTACATTCTGAAACCTCTTGCCATCAAATTCTGGCAGAGCCTGAATACAGTATTCATCTACTGGTTCAGTAAGATAAATCACTTCATAACCCTTTTTCAGAAGGCGTTCAACAAATGGTGAAGACTCAGCCTAAGACAAAAGAAACAGATCAGATGCCAGTTTAATTGCACTGGTACCAGCAGCCTGTACAACTATTTGACAGAAGTTGGTACAAGGAAAACTGAACTGCAGTAATAACACATGCATGAAGTGTTTCCATTTACAGAGAATGCAGAGTTCACAATGTTTATGGTAATAATGTAGCTAGGAGCCGTAGTATTTTTTTACTTTCCCTCTTTCTTCCACATTCACATACCTCCTTTCTGCTGGCTCCTGCCATGAAGTAAATTTTGTCTTGTTTCTCTTTCATTCTTTCCACATACTGGTCAAGGCTTGTGAGGTTACTTTCATGGTGAGAAGACTGGAAGCGAAGAAGTTTAGCCAATCGTGTACGATTGGAGTGATCCTCAATAACTCCAAGCTTTACATTAGTACCAAACTCTTTCCAGAATGTGTCATTGTATTTTTCTTCAGCAATTTTCTTGATCATGTCAAGAGTTTTGCGAACAAGTTTCTTTCTGATCACCTAAAAAAGCAGCAATAACAAGTTATAACAATAAGCACTTGGAAGAACCCTCAATTCACCCTACTGCAACAAATGGATTCAAGACACTTGGTGACCCTGATTTGAAACAAATAAATAGTTTGAAAACAGCAATTTGTGGGTTTCCTATACTTTAGTTTATAGGCATCAAAACATAAAATTAATCAAGCAGTCATTCTTCTAAATCTTTGTCATGTTACAATGAAGGAATGCAAGATCAATTAGCTTACCTTTAACAATTTATGCTGCTGAAGTGTTTCACGAGATACATTCAAAGGAAGATCATCAGAATCCACCTAATTGAGGAAAAAGCTTTGTAAGTATAGCTAACAGTAGCTGAAGATAGAAAAAAAATAAAAAGTAAGTAAGGCTTGTGATACTTACAACACCCTTAACAAAGTTAAGATACTTGGGCATCATGTCATGGAAGTCATCAGTGATGAACACTCTTCGAACATACAGCTGAATTACAGGAGGAAACAGCAGCCAGGTTAAAGATTTGTGGGTTTTCAGACATGAAAGCACGCCCACACACTTGCTTATCCTACCTTAATGAAATCACTTTTTTTGGATCCATATTCATCAAACAGGCCACGTGGAGCAGAATTAGGAACAAACAAGATAGATTTGAAAGTTACTTCCCCTTCAGCAGTGAAGTGGATGTAAGCCATTGGGTCATCGTGTTCCTGTGAAGACAGAATTCTTATAATTGATACGGGAAAAATCAGAGGTAATACATTTCCAGTAAAAACATAAGTTTGCCAATAAGTGCAATTATTTTACAATTAACCTATCTAACAATAGTATGGTTATTATGGACACAAAGTTCCAGATTAGCAGAGTTACTCATATAGCACTAACCTTCCATAAGACGTAATTTTTTCTTCTTGCTTTTTATTTTGTTAGTTTTACTTTTAACAAGCCAACCACCAGCAGCACAGTAATCAATACAGTATTATCACAGCAGTTAAGAGACTCCCAAGGCAGGCATTACACTGCATTTACACATAGACATCACTTCTAGAAAGCCGTATCTCTTCTGTGATGTACAACACAAACACTACCGCTCTCAGAATGAATAAAAATTTCACTGTCAGCATTTGAAAAGATTGGTAAGCTCCATATGAGCTAGAACATACTACTTAAACCCAAGCTGCTCAACACTTGGGTGGGTAGTACCATGTCTCTGGAAAGAATATTAACTTCTGACTCAAAGGCTATTCATCCCAGGCACTCCACAATTCAGTCTACCTACTGACAGCAGTTACTTCTTCAAGAATAGCCCACCCTGTAAACCTTCAGTTTTGTTTATACTTCGGAACAATCTTGAGGCTCAGAGCTTACCTTGGAAAAGGTTTTGTAAAAAGCTTTGTATTCATCTTCTTCAACTTCTTTAGATGGTCTCTGCCAGATTGGTTTTATGTCATTCATGAGCTCCCAATCCCAGACAGTCTTTTCCACCTAGGTATGTGAACACAGTGGTTCGTAAATACTCAGTCTTTACTTCTGGTTAAGTCAAAGACACTCCACTGAGGCTACAATGTCACTGAGGCAATGTAATACAGTATAATGTCAAAAATAAATGCTCTAATTTACAAAGCAAGTGGGCATTCTCATTCAAATATACACATTAGTGTAACACATAAAACCAAAACTCATCTTTACTAGAGTGTGTCCTATGTACACTAAACACATTCACTTGAGTATCAGTATTTCTATTCCACTGCCATTCCAAAATAAGCTTTCCAGCAGAGCATGCGCAATTTAAATTAGTCAACAGTGTCAGATTACTGGAGTCCACTGCTGTTCATGTATTTATAGTTAGACCAGGGACCACTGCCTCACAAGGCAAATAACACTGCCAAGTGCCAGTCATCTGCCTGATTTCAACCAAGTCTGTTTTGCTTATGATGTTCTTTACTGGAAAGGTATCTAACTGCACTTAAAACAGGAATTGCTGTTTGAAAGCATACACATGGTACTGAAATGCATCTGGAAGACTACCTGTGAAAGTTACTGAACTATCTGACATGAGCTGCAAAACAAAGCTTTGCAACGCTTACCTTCTTAGTCTTTGGTTTCTTTTCTTCTTCCTCTTCTTCAACTGCAGCTTCATCATCATCTGTTTCTTCTTTCTCCTTTGCTTCCTCCTCTTCAATGGGTTCTTCAACAGTCTCTGTCTAAAGAGACAACTGAGAGTGAGGACTTGGACTGCTTGGCTTGCTATGAGGTATGCTCTAGGATCCTCTCAAACAGCTTAATCTCTCAGAGTGCTAGTTTAACTTGTGCTGTTTGCCTGTTGCAAGCATTTCTCTATAGGTAGCTATGGTTTTAGCTGCAGTTTTCATGAATACATGCTCTCCTTCAATACACTGGGAAGCCACTGTACTCAAACTTAAGATTTTGTAACTTTACGTTTAGCTTTACACATAATGCTCATCAGAGGCTTTGGTGATATAACTTAGTGCTTCACTGAGAAAACATCAGAAAAGCACACCTAAAAGTTAAGATGCTGCCCTTCTTTTAGGACATCTAATCATGGCCCTGCTTGAGAGGTTACCAGAGCTGCCAGCTACCAAAGCCAGTAGAAAGAAAGATCTTTTTTAGTAATTTGTACAGTCTTTTTCCTTTGGTAAAGTTCTTTGCGACAGAAAAAAAAAACAAATTCATTGAAAATTAGTAATTTTAGCAACACACTAATTTCAGCAAGTAACTAACTAGTTATCCTAGTCAAAAGAGTCAGAAACAGAAGGCTTTTGGAAACTAAACCAAACAGGAATTCTATAGTATTCCCTCATCCTTCCTGAAAGATCTGGCCGGAGTTTTCACAATCTAAGTTCATACTCTACAGTGACCTTTTAAATATACTTACCTTGCTGCTCCACACATATATGGGGAAGTTTATGAACTGTGAGTATTTCTTTACTAGATTTTTAACAGTATCCAGCTCAAGATAATCAGACGCTTCCTCCTTCAAAACAAGGCTAAAGAAAATGAAAAAAAGGTTCAATTAAAGTGCTAGACAAGTATTTTAAAGTAGTATTACAGGAAGAGATCCATCTTCCTTCTTTTGCAGCTGTTGAGAATTCAAATTTATTCAAGTGCACCTTTGTTTCTTAAGCTCAAAGTGGTTCTTAAAAACCAGAATCCCTACTGAACTGCTCCAAGAAGGAAAGGATGTTTTCAACAACTGGGACAGACAGTAACCAAAAGTTTAAATGAAAACCTCAAAACACCGATACTTAGCAGGAGTTTAATGCATTCTTACTAGCTCTACTTGGAACTAGAGCATCAAGATGAACTTCTTCACGCTAAGTGCCCTCTTCAGGAAGAACTCATCTGAACACTGATCAAATAAACCAATCTGCTCATCAAAGCCATGAAAACAGGCCTGTCAAATAATCTCCAGTTTAAGACTTGCATCAGACCAGTTCCACTGGTATATAAGCAGCAGGTAGTTTCCAAGAGGAAGCTCTACAGCCTCATATAGATTTTGAGGGGTCACAATGGTGTGAGGAACCAAATGAGTCTGCAGGCAGCTGAACTGTCTGAAATTACTTGCTGACAGCTGTCAAGATGCTCATGGTTCTCTTGGTTCATCTAACGGAATGTGAACTATATTTATTTTAGATGTTCTATTACACTGAAAAAAGCTGTATTAGAAGAAGCAAACAATGTATTAGAGTCACAATTCTAAAATAATCCACACAATAACCAACACATACCAACACTTTTTTTCTTGTAACTCCAAAGAAATTTACTACTTACGTTATGGTTGTGCCACGTCCTAAAGTGTTTCCTCTTGGGTCATCAATCACAGAGAATTCATTTGAATCAGATTCCCAAATATGTTGAGTGTCATTGTTGTGTTTTGATGTGACAATAACTCTGTCTGCTACTAAGAAAGCAGAATAAAAGCCAACACCAAACTGGCCAATTAACTCAGATGTTGACTGGCTATCATCCTGCATTTCATTCATCTTGTTTAAGAATTCACTTGTACCAGACTTTGCAATGGTACCCAGGTTTCTAACCAGCTCCTCTTTGGTCATGCCAATACCCGTATCTGTAACATGAAGCATGTTCTTCTCTTTATCACACTGAAAATGAAAGAAAAAGACGTAATTTTAACTTTATTTTGAATTTTAATACCTAATGAGGTGCCACAAATGTATGAAGTAGAATAGCAGCTATTCACACCCATTCCTGGCTACAATAAAATCAAATACGCAGTAACTACAGGAGCAAGGTAAACCAAATTTGCAGTATTTCAATATCTCAGTTATTCCTCACAGGATCAGAAATGTATTTTCACTGTGTAAAGAACAGTATTTGACAAAAATCAATTGCAAAGGTCCTGATGTGGTCCTAGTTCCTATTTGCATCAGTATTAAGACAGAAACTTACATTTTATGATCCACTATCTTTTTTACATTCCTCCCACTGTTCTTCTATAAGAGATGATTGTTCCTAATGCTTCTTACCTTGATTTTGACAGTAAGTTCCTCATTACCAGCCAGAGCATTTTCATCAGTTAAGGATATTAACCGTATCTTATCTAAAGCATCCGAAGCATTTGAAATAAGTTCCCTGAGGAAAATCTGAAACAGAAATCAGCGCTCAGATTTCTAGAACACACATAAAGATCCCTAGCATGTTCTATTGAAAGGCACTAACCTCTTTATTTTTATACAAGGAATTGATAATAAGTTTCATCATTCTGTTGACTTCTGCTTGAAATGCAAACTTCTCAGATTTTTCTCGGATTTCTTTGATCTGGGATGCATTTAGGCCATCTAGTTGGATAGCTTCTTCCTCTCTGTTAGGACAAGGAAAACCTGTTAAGTAGTCTTGCCTATAAAGAGTGCACTAACTTTATCATCCAGCAACAGCAATAATAGTGTAATTACAACAATACTAAGACCCTTAATCACTGCCATAGCCCAAAAGTAATACTACCAAATAAGTGCAGGAATAGCTATCCTTAACTGCATCACCTTAATTTAAAACTTGAGTGAAAATCCATGCTTCCAAGACATTGTTTTCCCCAAAAAAAGAAATCTGGGAAAAAATAACAGGTATGTTAAAACCACTGAAATCCACAGCATGTGGATTTCACAGGAGATGAGGTGATTCGTGGGCATAGAGCTATTTCATCAGCAGGCACTGAACTGACTCCATTTACCAAATGCAGAAGAAAATCCTTATGAACATATTGTTTTATGTTACCTACTGATACTAGTCAAAACCAACTTGATTATTTCTGAATCCGAATTTCTCAGACTTGTTTCTATTTAGAAGAATTCAGTCATTTAAGCGACTAGGTCTCTCTTTTGCATCACATTTCTCCCTTCTCCCCTCATTTCTGAGGCTTTAGGCATTTACTGATGCTCAAACTGACCCTTCAAAAGCAAAGAAAAGCCTTATCGTTTCACAAGTAACTTACCCAGCACCCCAGGTACTAACCTCTGAACAACTTCATCATCTGTTCGGGACCCTTCTCTGCTTTTACCCAAGTCATCTTCCACGGTCCCTTCTACATCCACCTCTTCAGCTCTAACCGATACTGGGAAAACATGGAATCCAACCTTAAGAACCTCATCCACACTACCGAACTTCTCCACTTACCATCCCCATAGTTTTCGCCTCCGTCCTGCTCTTTTATTCTACTCCCTGAAGAAAGTTCAGTCCAACCGGAGACAGCCCAACGGTGTAAGAGGACAAACCCTTCCCCCCACCCCCCGCCCGTGGCCGCGCATGATCAGCATTACACAGGCCAGCCCCCTCTCCCTGCCACCCCAGCCATCGGAGAGAGGTGTTGGCAGCGGCCTGGGGAGAGCAAAGCAGGAGACTGAGAGCCGCTCTCCTCCGCCGCACGGAGAGCAGCGGGGACGGCAAGGAGGGCATCCCCACCCCTCAAACACCAAGGGCCCCACTGCTCTTCTCATCGGCCCCCATCTCCCATACCCTACGGAAAGGGTGGGGGAGTGCGTGGAGAGGTGTGTGGGGAACTGTTGGCCGACCCCCAGCCTCCCCCCCCCCAGCCACCACTCGACAGAAGCTTCTAGAAGTCCGCGGGCACTCACCGGCCAGGAGCAGCGTACAGGCCACAGCGAGCCCCCACACCGGCTTCATAGCGACGTGGGCTGCGGTCGCACACGATAACGGACCCCAGCGCCCGGACCCCGCGCTCCGCGCCCTCCGCTAACCGCCCGCCGCTGCTGAGCCTGCTGGAGCCCTCCCCCTCCGCCTTATCAACGCGGGCAGCTGGAGGGTGGGGGCCGCCGCTCCGCCGCTGACAAATCGGAGCGTACCACGCCAAAGATACAGCCAATGGGGAGTCTGGAAGGGAAGGGCCTGCAGCTATCGCCGCCAATCGCGGCTTTCCATGTGCGGTTTCCTGCGGACGGAGCGTGGCCGGCGCCGATTGGCCAGGCGGAGGGCCAATGGGCCAATCGTTTCCGCGGAGGGGTTTAACCGGCACGGCCTGCCTTTAGGTTTTAGTGAGTAAACCGTTAACGTCTAACGGTGAGGCCGCGACGGCAGCAGCGTTTGCGGCCGCGCCCGGGAGCGGTAACGGGAGATGGTAACGGGAGTATCCACATGGGAGGCCGGCTCTGATCACTTCCGGGGGCACCCGGGATGTTTACCGCGGGGAGGGTTGCTATGGCAACAGACGCTTCCGGTTATGGCGGTCTCGCCACACCACCGGGGCACTAAAGAAGAGCAAAACATTAGGAGAGGGCCCATACAGAGCGGCGAAGCAGCGCCAGGTTTGCCCTGTCGGCAGAGAAGGTGCGGCGCCGACTGGCCCCTGCCATTAGCCCCGGCAGAAGGAATCCGTCCCACTGTCCCTACGGCAAGCACCGGCGCGTCGCGTTGCATGCCGGGAGTTGTAGTCCACACCGGCGGTGTCCATGTCGCCCCCTGCTGCGCGGCTCGAGGTGTGCGGGGTTCGGGCGCCGTTAACAAGGACCTCGCTCTCCGCATGGTTCCTTGTCCTCGTCTCTCCGGCTTTGGCTATCCGCTCCCTGCTGGTGTCTCTGGTGCCTCACACGGCAGTGAGGGAGACTAGCTGGCTTCAGACCAGCCTCCCCGCGGCCTCGGCTAGGGAGCAGGCGGTGTCGGTGAAGGAGAAGGCAAGCTGGGTGCTCAGCAGGTCTTTTGTGTTTTCCTGTTTTCCAGTGCTCATCTGGGCGATCATCCTCCAGTGAGCTTATTAGCACTCCTCAGCCTACCCTTGGGGCCATTGTTTATCCATTAGCGGCCCCTGACCTTGCTCACTCCCCCAGTGCAATGGAGGAGGGAACTGGAGAGTAAAAGTGAGCTTGGTTAAAGACAGTTTAACAGTAAAGCAAAAGTTTTATCTATATACCTACTTTGCACACAAGCGAAACAAGGTATTCATTCACCACTCCCCATGGGCAGGCAGGTGTTCAGCTATCCCCAGAAAAGCAAGGCTACATCCTGTGTAATCATTACTTGGGAAGATAAACACCGTAACTTCAACCACCAGCCCACTTCCTTCTTCTTCCCTCAGCTTTATATACTGAGCACAGTGTCATATGGTCAGCTGGGGGCATGGTTCTGTCTCCTCCCAACTTCTTGTGCACCCCCAGCCTGTTCACTGGTGGAGAGGTGTGAGGAGCAGGAAAGGTGTGTAATCATTGCTCTGTGTAATCATTGCTCAGTAGTGACTAAAACACTTCTGCATTATCAACACTGTTTCCAGCATAAATCCAAACCATAGTCCCCTACCAGCTACTGTGAAGAAAACAAACTATCTCAGCCAAAACCAGCAGATAAAACCAAGACTCAATTGTGACCTATTTGATCATGAAGCTTTTCTGGATGTTTTGCAGTTTCAATAGCTGTTCTTCAGAAGTTGCTGCTTCACTGATCACAAATTATCAGAGAAATAAGAAGGAAAGTTACTCTCTCGAAATGTATGTGAGAGTGACTGTGAAAGATACGTATGAGAGGTCAGGGTTGTAAGTATAAAAACCCCATTTGTCATGTTTTTGCAGACACCTGTGTGAACTCTCAGAAGGTTTTCCTGAAGAGTAGCCTTAGTTGAAAATACACTTCGGTTATTCATTATTCTAAGCAGAGAAAGCTTCTCTTTTTCTAAAACTCACCTACAAGTGGTTTCAGGATTTGATTTCTTAATTACGTCTATCCTACATGATTTTCAGGGTGATATGTTGCTCTATTACTATGAATAAGCATTTGAGAGACACAGGGATTCAGAGTAAATTTAGCTCTTGTAGAATTGTTGCATTAATAGGTTCTTATGGCAGTTCTGGTTCAGCAGTCATTTTGCTGGCAGTGGGAAATTGTAATTCTTCATGACAATCTTGTTGAACCATAGTTCTGGAGTAGTAGGAATGCAAACCAATTCTGTTATTGACTATGCTAAACCAACAGAGATTTTAGATTAAGTTTGGTGGAATGATACAGGGGCAACCAATGTACAGGGGGGTAGTACAGAGGGGTTGTACAAGGGGGTTAGAGAAATTCGCTTTCTTAAACAAAAGCATTGTCTGTTGAAAATACCTATCATGCCTACTATTGATGATGGGAGAAGCAGACACTGACCAGCCCCTGATGGCATGCATGAAGACTAAAAGGTGAAAAGAAGAGGAAGACTCCTATTGTCTCCTATTGATAAGAGGGAGAAGCAGACCTGGTCCTATTGACAAGAGGGAGAAGCAGACAGCTTATGGCCTGGACACCGACCAGTCCCTGAGGGCATGCGTGAAGACTAAAAGGTGAAAAGTTTAAGAAGAGGAAGACTCATTTACTTCATCTTGAAGACCC
>JBCJKH010069315.1:17247-29448 GCA_039877255.1 Loriculus beryllinus | reverse complement strand
TGATCTTAAAGGTCTTTTCCAACCTAAACAGTTCTATGATTCTATAAAACTGGAACCACTTGCCTATTCTCCCAAACATGACACCTCATTAAATCTTGTTGCCACACAAGGGGTCTGCCTCCTTAGAAACATTTCTGAAGGTAATCCTGGGGATTCTAGGATGGAGAACACCACACTGATAGAAGGTCAGTCTGCTGAAAAGTAGCATTGCTCCAGGAAAGGGAAACAGTCTTCTAGACTTTCAGTCTTCCTGAAAGATCCAACAATTAAGGCAACAAAAGTAGGCATATTGCCTGAACATTTCTGGCTGAGCCATTAATTTCCTCTTTTTTCTGCACATAACTTCTCATATAAACTTTGGAAAGCTCCCAAGAGGGTTTGGATTTAGACCTGTCTTTCCCAAACATAAATAGATGCTCCTACATGCATTCCTCATGTTAGTTAATGAGGCCTACTTTACTGCTAGTGGGCTTTTAGGAACTAGTCCCTCACCAAACCACCTGTAACCCTCAATTAAGTTCAGCAATCCTGCATTCCACATGAGAAAAATTTTATTATAGACATAAAGAATGTTGAAGGAAGAAGGGAGAATTCCTACTGAGCCAGAGAGAGTGACACAAAATAATAAAGAATTATATTCCTCCTAAACTTAGTGGAGCTGGACATGCACCCCCACAATAAGGCACACAGTGTTATTCGTAGCTAGCAGAACTGTGATGTGGAAAAGAAAAAAAGGAAAAGTACACTGCAAAAGAACAACATAAACTTGCATCTTCTGAAGAACAGAATATTCCTACCGTCAGTTCAAGGGAGCTTCTCTTAGGAGCCTTTCAGCTGAAAGGTTATTGCTCTACTATTTGACTTCAAACTGCAGGAAAGAAAAGCATCTCCTTTCAAAGGAAAGCATCTTCCTTTAATGCTGGTACATGTGGTGGTAAAAGTTAGTCAGGGGCCTATTCCAAGTAAAAGGCACACAGAAAGTAGAGGGAAATGGCTTCTGGCGTCTTTTTCAGCTCTCTACTGCCCACGGCATTCCCAGTAGCAGAAAGCTTTCAATTCTCTCTCCCGGAGAAACACAAAGGTAACACATGCCTTGAATTCATCGCATTGGGAATGCCAATGCAAAATGGTAATCTCAATTACGATGTTGTATCAATTAAATCAATAGACCAGATGATCTATCAGGTGACAAATTTGGTGAGCTCTTCTTGAAGAGCGTAAAGTCACAATGGTGTTTTCTGTTCTTTTATATACCTGTTGATGTAACTATGAGTCCTTTGCTTGGGAACAGCAGGAGAAACTCAAGGTGTTGTTGTGAATTGCATTGAAACCTCTTGCAGAGATAAGAGGCTGTGATGAGCTCTCTTTTGCTGAACGTATATATTGTCCGAGCAACGTACTATCTTTCACAAGAATGACATAATCTCTCAGTTGGAAAGACTTCTTTAAACAAGACTGCATTCCCATTCACCTCCCAAAACCGATTGTTTCCAGCACCATCACCAGTAGCAGAGTGTGTGTCCTTGCACTGTTGCAGGCTGTGTGCTGCTGATCGCCTTTCTGCTAGAACAATGCACTTATCTCAGCATTCATCGATGCCATTGTGGGATACCAAGATATCAAAAAGTAAATGGTTTAACATTTAGACCTTGTAGCAGAGAAAATAAAGCCCAACTACTAGCACCTTAGGCTGAAAAGCTAGATTTTCAAAGTAACGCATGACATAGAGGTCAGATTTTCAGAGTGGTTCATGTCAGGGGATGTTGTTTGGTTTTGAATGAAGATAACAACTTCACTGAATTATGCCTCTCAGGATGAATCACACCTCTCTGCTGTCCACCTCAATTCGTCCTTTACTCAGAGGATTTCCACCATGGGGATGGCACTGCTAGGAAATCAGGGATGCTGCCCAGACAGCCACCACCACACAGGGCACTAACTGCTGCTGGGCACCAAATAGCTCAGATGTGTTTAGTGCTGAACAAATTCATATATCTACAAGAAGTTTTGCTGGCTCTGCTAGTACAACCCTCTGCCATAAGGCATGTCAGTTGTACTTACTGGCAGGTATTTGCCTCCTATGTTCTTGAAGAACCTCAAGACTCTCCAAAGAGCTCAGTTCATTTTTAACCCATTTCTAAAACTGAGACATGTTCCTATGACATTACTTTAGTCTTTCTGCTCTTTTAGTCTATTACTTCTGGTCTTGCCTACTGTGGTCATGGTTCTTCTTTGCCCTTTCAGTAACCTTTTCAATCTTTGAAAATGGTCATTACATCGTCCCTCAGATTCCTCTTTGTAAGCTAAACTGCCTTAAGTTTAGATTTTTGTTGTAAGTCATGAATCATTCTTAGTTGGCTTGACAAAACCTAAAAAGAACATTTGATGCAGCAACTCTGAGTATTTTCATTTCCTTTAGGGTGGTTTTTGCTAATGTCATGAGTAATTTATTACTTCATGTCCCAATATGGGATAAAAAAATATAGGAGTATTGGAATTTCACGTGGAAATTAAATTCTACATCCAGTTGACACTAGTCAGTGATTTGCTTCCCTACAGCTGGAGGTCAGCAGACGATGTACATGTACATGTAGGCTGTTTAGCTAAAACTGAAAGATGGAACAAATGACTGAAATGCAAAACATCTGTTCTATTGATTGATACTCTAACAGGCAGGTTATTATAGATTAAGTGCAAAATCTGGTTTAGACAGCTATTCTCAAAGGGTGAATCATGCACACCCGTACCTTCATTGTGCATAAATTGGCAGCACAATCTGAAGGCTTTGTCTTGCATCTCCCTGGGGTCCAGAATGTTTTTGTATCTGGGCCAGGGCCTTGACCTGAGTCAACTGTTCATTTCAATGACTACAGTCCTAAGCTTGATCTCTGGCTCTTCTGACCCTAATGTTTTGGTTTGCTTTGCTTTTGTTGCATTGGGTTTGTTTGGGTTTTTTTATTTTATGTTTTTTTTTTTTTTAGTGATTAGAGTCTAAATTTGTGTTGTTATGGACAGAGCTGCTTTCACCACTGTATATCTGAATTTTGAACCTATAGTAACATCACCTTGCCACCTTCTTAGCATTTAACACCAATGTAGGGGAAGAAATACTGCAAGCTTTTCCAAACAAAACATTCCAAGCTGATGTTCACCACGATGCTAGGCTGGCTAGAAATGAATTTTTTGCTGACATTATTAGGTGAGTCTTTAGCCCTGCAGCATGTAACTCATGAAGTGCTCTAAATGGGATGGGGCAGAAACACCTTTTCAGGTGGAAGCTGTGAACTTAAATTAGGTTGCAGTGTGATTTCCATCTATTTAACTATCAGCTCTACAATTTCTCTTCTTGCACTGTTGATTCTATTCCTGTCCGGCCCTTTGCAAACCCATTAATATGTGCTAATCTAGCAGAAAACTATCTCAGCAGAAAAAATCATTTAGTTTGCTGAAGTGGCTCAGCAGAAAGTCAGGGAGTACTGGAGCAGTAAAATGAGGGTGTTGGATAGGGCTATAAAGGTCAACTTTCCTTATGTGAACCTTTATCCATAGATAGAGGAGGAAGTAAAATCCAGCACTTCAAAACCCTTTGCTACCTTAGGGTAGAAACATGAAGTCCTTGCATACAGTATTCTCATGCTACTGTAAGGATGATGACTTTGAAAGACACTTAGTCTCTGTGTGTTATGTACTGCTTTTTGTCCTGAATTATCTCCACTTCCCAGCTTTCCATTTATAAACAATACTTCCCATGCCTTCATTTCTTACATACTCCTGGACAGCATTTGCTTCTCAGATTCATGAGTACTCATCTGCTACCTCACATGATGTTAAATGACTGCTCTCATAATAATAGAAAGAGCTCTCTGTAGAGTCTTAAATTAAATAGTAGCAGGTAGCTGGAAATTAGTTTTAATGTGCTTAAATGGGGATGTGCAAAAGAAAATATGACTTAACAGTCATTGCTAAGAAGAGTGGCTAAAAGATTTACTACCGTGATTTTGAAAGATGTTTATAATTTATTTTTAGCTGGAACAGGTGTATAGAGTAGGTTTGGGATTAATCTGATCCAACGTAGGCTTCTACATCAGAGCTAGTCACTACAGACCTCCTCTATAGCTAATGGAGAGAAATTATGCTTACCTGAGGGCACTTGGTGACATCATTGGGTAAACTAAGTCATCTGAATTGCATCCTTAATTTATGTTGCCTCTCAAGATAACCTATAGCTACTAGCTAAGATACAATAGTGTTTTACTGTAGTGGTACAAAGGAAGAGAAAGATAGGGCAAGATTTTTTTTAAGATGATGTAATGTTTGTCATCAGGCCAGCTATTGTTAGAAAAATTATACCAGCTTTTGGTATGAGACCTTTTCAGGTATGAAACAAAAAAGAGGCAAATTTTAGAGGAAAATACAAATTGAGAACAATTTCTCAGCATTCATTTACACAGGTAAAAGAGATGCAAAATTAACAATCCCTAGCCCAGGTCCTTGCTCTGCCATTAGATTCCAATGTTGTGCATTACAATGGTGAAGACACAAAGCAGTCTGATAGGACAGAGAAGATTAGAGCCTGCAGACTGGGGACAGGTTTGTCACAAGCTTCAGAGAAGCAAGGGGACAGGTTTGTCACTAGCTTCAGAGCTCACAGGCTAGCTCACATCAACTTGAATGACTATGTCAATTTAAGTAATGGCTTCATGAAGTGATTTGAATATCTGTTCCATATCTTTTCTAGTTTGTTTCTGAAGGCCTGGTTCTGGCTCCCTGCATTGTTATGTCCTTTGAATGAGGCAGGATATTTGATAAAACCTAGAAATAACTCTTGGAAGAAGGAAAGAGGTTTGCCCTCTGCCACTGCTGTGCTTTATTCAGCAGGGTACAGAGCTCTTGTAGATACTTGCTGTTGATCCTCATGTCTATTCCCTCCCTCATCCTACCTCAGACTAGCATAGGGATGTGAATTGGTGCCTCATGCTGGGCTCTGCAGGTGATTCTTCCTCCTTCCTCAGTCTGGAAATATCTGCCCTGACATCTGGCCCTCTGGAGATAGCAGAGGAAACAAGGAACATATGAACTCCAGAAGAAATAAGATCAATCTTTGGGACTGCGGCAGCTGTGTGTGGTGCTGAGTGACAAGGCGCAACCTGGAAAGCAAAGAATCCTTCTGATAGGACCCGTGGAGATGCCTATATAACTTACTGCCATGAAATCACAGGGCTTGGTGGTTGCGTGCCACAGGGAGCCAAGACACAAACTGTGGTGGCTTTTTGGAGCTGCAGCTGCGCAGTCAGAAGCTGCTCCAAGCAGCTTGAAGAGGAGAAGCTTCTCTCTAAAATGCCTCCACACTTCCCAGCTGCTTATCAGACAGCAAACTTTCTCAACCATCAAAATTAAACTACTTTTCTCAGGTTGTAATCCAAGTTACAATATAATTTGCATTTAGTAAATGTTTGTCAATTATTAATGAGAGAACAGTTGCTAAATATGAATTATTTAAGGCTTGACAAATATGATTTGATGGCTACTTGGCCAAGTTTTCAAGGGAACAGTCACACAGCTAGTGAATTAAAACTGCTTGCTTTTGTCTGTAGAAGCTGGCTAATCAGAGGATTAACTAAACAATCTCTAGGTGCAAATATGACCACACATACTTTTCGCTATGCATGGCTCCATAAGCAAATTTAAAGCCTGTATGTGAAAGCAGTTCCCTTGTGAGTTAACAAATATATTTTAAACATTATAATTAAATAATCTCATTTTAGAAATTTTTCACTTTAACAGTCTATATTTTGTTATATGGTTGGGTGTGGTTTTTTTTTTTTTTCTGTATTATTCTGGAAGAAATATATTCTCAGTTATAAATTATTCATTTTATATAAAATAAGTATCTTAATAAATCTAATTTAAATGTACTAAAAATATTTAAGTGCTACTAAAACAAATAAGCAAATCAAATCTGCATGGAAAGGTGTAATCCCAAATCAAGTTCATTTTAAGCACAGTTTTGTTTAGATTTTTATCACCATTTTTGCATACTAATGTTTTTAATGGGTTTCAAGAGCATGCCATATACTCAGTTGAGGAGCTGAATATCTTGTACAATGAATCTTTTACATCTGCTAGCTCTGTGACTCCACCACTTGCTATTGAATAATGAATTAAATTTTTCCAGGCTCCTTCTGTTTGCCAGATGAGAGCTGAAAAGATTTCTTCATTTATTCTCTGCATCATGTCATCTTCTCTGAGAAATGTCGTATTACAGCCACAATGCTGTAATAAAGCAACAACAGAAAGATAATAATAAATCAGAGAACCAGCCTAGATTCATCTTTCTACATAAAGAAAAGTATCTGGTACCTCTCTGTTATCTGTGTACATCTGATGTATGTATACATGGATATGAAAATTACTGCTATTACACGTGGAGGGCCTTATCTCCCCATAAGAAGTGTCAGTTCCTGAAGCAGAGGTGTCAGATGTTCTTAGTAATGGCACTTGTTGATCCGTGTTCATGCCCACTATTCTACTTTTGTCATAATTTTCAAGTCAGCTTGCACCACATCCTGTGGTTTGGTCATGTAAGTATTGTAATGGAAATCAATTACAGTTGGAAATCTTCCTTTCCTACTATGTTTTTAATTATGATTTAGAGTGCTAAGGAAGACACATGGATATCCCATTATTTGAATGCTTGCAGCAGAGATTGTAAATGAAACATGGGTAAAGTTGTTAGGAATTAGAAGAAGCCAGGCAAGGTTTTGCCTGTTTTCCCTGGCTTAGTCTCACAAGTTTTATTTCTATTCAGGATCCAGCATTTTTCAAATTCTAAGTTTAGCAAACTGGACACTGTTACACGTAGTTATTGCGCTGCACTGCATTAGCACAGCTAGTCAGTAATGATGGCTCCTCTTCAAGGAGACAGAAAGACCACAGTAAACTACAGTAAAATGTGCTCTTGGGTCTGAAGAAATTTTACAGCTTCAGAAACATTCATCACTGGTAACTCAAGGCTAATAGCTGTGAAATTTCTAAAGGGAGTATTTTGCTTCAACATTCAAATGACCTGATGTTTAACAATGTTTCATTGCAGCTGAATTAAATGTTTTGATACCTGGAGAAATGATGTAAAGCCTTCCCTTAACTTGTGCTGTGCAGTTTCTGTAGATATGTGTTAATTCTGTTAGTTTAATGAGATTGGTGGATGCATAGATATGCTCAAAAAAGGAAAAAAAGAAACCAAAACAACAAACAAATTAATTGACAATGGTCCATCCATCATCCTACATTTCTGATTTTGGGGCTTTTTTGTTGTTGTTGTTGGTTTTTTTTTTTTTTTTTTTTTTTTTTTTTTTTTTTTTTTTTTAAATGGAAAATATCTCCAAGCTTAAAAAATCAATTCCCAAGGAAACAGTCAGGTGTAGGTCACTGTATAGTCTTGGGAACACATTTTCTAATTTGCCAAGTTAAATAAAAGTTACATGAAGCCATTCAGCTAATGTGTACATTTTGAGGATGATAAAAATCTTTGGAGTAATTCTTCAGTGAGTTAAATTCAAAAGGACTGTTTCTAGGAAGATGAAATGAAGCTAAATTGTCATTTGCCACAGTAGCTCATCAGACTCAAGGGTACTATTACCAGAGGGATAACTAAGGGCAGTTATTGATGATGAGCATTTGGGGGGAAATTTACACATCCAGGACCCACTTGATATAGGTTTGTATTTATCATTGCCTGTCTTTTCTATGCTTCATGAAATTTGCATAAATACTTTGCCAGGAGATTGTGCATGATACTTAAATGAAACAGGTTCTAGCACCTTAAATGTTCTAGTGAAGCTTCCAGCAGGCAAAGGACAAGAGGCAAAATGAAAATCAACTACAATATCTCATACAAGTGTCTCAAGTCAGTTCTTGCACGTTTATTTGTTTGTGGGTTTAATCAGACCTTTCTGATAAACTCTACTTCTCTTTCATCAGTTACCTTCCACTCCTGAAGTGTTCCCAGAAGAATATGTAAGACTGAATAGAGACTATGATGGGTATGAAAATATCCATCCTGGTCCTTATGCCTTTTGTACCCAAGAATCAAGTATCAGCCCAGTACACCTTTTTTACCAAAATTTTGGAGCAACCAAAGTAGGATTTAGATTTGGACAGTTGAAAGGACAAAGGTTTTTCTTGTCTGTGGTGTTTTTCAGAGCTATTACATTGACTTTTTTCATTGCCCATAACTTTACAATATCAAATACTGCATTTCATGTTTCTTAATGAAGTCTTTGCATTAAGGCTGAAGGGCTTTGAACTCTGTATGCTTTCTTGCAGCACAGCATGGATTCTTGGCAGCTAGTCTCCTGATCACTAGGAAGACCGAGATGAAAGAACATTAGGGTATTCTGGAGGAAGCTAAGTTTTGTCTTCTACCACCAGTGAAGACTATATTTTATTTGTTGAATACATCAAGCTGTGCTGTTAAAGTAATGTAATTGTGGATCTGCATGCAGTTCCTTTTTCTACAAACTTCATCTCATTTACAGAAGCTGCATGGAGTAATATAACCCAGGAAGCCAAGGGCTCTAAGCAGCAGGCATGGAAGTGAGGAGGAGAAGGTAAAGTTGTTTGCCCAAGTTCAGAGCAAAGTAGCGGCAAACTTCTACCTGGAGTTTAGGTATATTTTCTTGTAGACTGTTGTTTGCCTAGTAGTATGTGGGCTTTTGTAAGTGCTCTGCTAGCTTCAGACCTCCATGCAGGTCAGATTTCTTGAAAGAGCAATCATAAAACAAAAGATGTGACAGAAATCAAAGCAAAGCAGTAATAGAAAAGGCACTAAAGCGGAAGCACAGAAGGTGTAAGCACAAAACAACCCTGCTTGAACATTGCAGGGGATTTTTTCTTGAAATAATCCCAGTATAATCCACATGAGATACTGTCCTGATAGGTTTTTCCACTGTTCTAGCTTTTCCACAGCATTATATCAAATAGCGACCATGTTAACCCTTGAAGTTTCACAAGAAGCTGTACTGAGAGCACTCTCATGGCCTAGGGTTTTACTTAATTAGCTTAATTAAGAGGTTCTTTTACATCTAGACTACAGGAAAGGGGACAGCACGATCGTATCTATTTTTATCCAGAAAATATTGCTCATTTAAAAGCTCTGCAGTAATATACTACTGACACAATACTTTTCACTGCCTGTAGTCAATCCCCAGAGCCATCCTTCTGACTCTCACTCAGCGCATAGAAGGAATTCAGGTGTCTATCCCAGCTGTAAAATAAAAAAATTGTTGAAACCACAACCAGTTTCATAAACCAGACAGGAGCACTTTCTTTTCCTGTAATCTAAGTAAACATATGCCTTTACAGGATAAAGCTTCAAATTGGATAATGGATGACATCTTTCTATGGACAACGTTACTAGTATTTTAAAATTCTTTCCTTTTAGAGTGGTCATCTACAGCTTTCTAATGCTAAGCCACATCCGTGGAATTTTGCTCAGTCACTTCCAAGTGAGCCCCTGACCTAAGATAGGATTTTATTATTTGGCTCCCCAGTGGGGGTCTTTGTGCTGAATGAGCTGAAAAACAATAAAAGAAGTTTTTATTGTCATTTATGGAAAAAATGGTGAAACAGACCAACTGTTGTTACCCTTACAGAGCAAGAATAAGAGAATGTGGTTTCTGTTTACTGTATTGGCAATATTTTCAGTTTCTGAGAACTGATGACCAGAAAACTGGGCTAGAGGGAATTCTAGGTCAGATTTGAGTATTTAACCATGTGGGCAGGGCATATAAACCCAACCTACAGCTCAGGCTTATCATGTGGTAGAGTTATATTCCAGGATTTCTTTTGCATTCAGACAAGAAACATTTTGTTTCACCTTCTCATTGACTCTTGATGGGTGTTACATTTTTTCACTGTCTCAATGTCTGAGCAGATCAGGCCTTTCTTTGAACTCTTTGACTATGTATTACCAAAACTTACGGTCTGTCAGAAAGTTTGAAGTGGAAATAGAAATAAAACTGCTTGCAAATTCATTTTTGCATTAAATTTTACTCAGTTTAAATCATCATCTCTTTTAACTGGGATTGGTGGTGGAGCCTTACAGAAAGTATCAGTATTGTTTACCATCAGTAGCGATCAGTTTGTATTATCTAGGGAAAAGGGTAAACCACAATTCATTATGCTGTGAGATAAAGAACTGGAAGATATTGAATAGAGGAACTTGAGATCAACCCAAAGCAGATGCTATAAAAGTAGGCATAAAGTAACAAGAACCTTAATCCCCCAAAATGTGCTGACTAATATTTTAAAGGATAAAAACCCAAACCAAAACAAAAATCCAAATATGAAACACACATATGCCAATAGAAAGAGAAACCTGGAAAAGGTCCTGAAATGGCAGAAGCTCTTAAGTGACCTAATCTTGGCTCTATTTTAAAGATTCTGGCTTCAGGAGACAGCCTGTCAAATTCTTGCAATGTATGCTAAAATGAACAGGGTGGATTAAATGGAAAGCCTAATTTTCTACCATTGCATCAATAGTGTGTTACAAATGAATGCAGCATGGATGCAGATCAGAATTTGAAATAGTTTATTTTTATTGCATTTACGTAGAAACGGCTATTAAAAAGTGTAATTTAAAACCCACCCAAACTGAAGGAGTAATTTCCCTTCTGCCTGCCAGAAGACATAGGGACTTTGAAATACCTTTCAGTTTATAATATCTGCTTATTTTCCTACTTGTTTTAAGAGAAGACAGAGAAAAAAAAGCAAATGACTACCCAAAGTATTCTGAAGATACTGCTTTCTCAGTTTTATGCATGGTCTGTCCTGCTTAGATGTAAGAGTGCCATGGGGGAGTGACAAAGGTGCTTCAGAAAATACTTTCTCTGGGAATATAACAGACTTAAAGCGCTCAATCTGTTTAGTTTATCAAAAAGAAGATTGAGAGGTAGTTTATGATATATAAGATTATGATATATAAGTATAATCATGATATGTTAAGATATATAAGATATATAATGGAGAGAAAAATACCAAAAGGGTATTTTGTACAGCAGAGAAAAGACTTAGCGAGAATCAGTGTTGGGAGTGAAAGGCAAACAAATTTACACTGGAAATGAGGCACAGTTTCTTGAAAGTAAGGGTGCCTGAGCGCTGGATCAAAGCCTAACCAGGGACTGGAACTATAGTCTCATTTTTCAAGTAAAAGGGCAAGTTACTATGCAATAAATGTTTCACTGGTGGGCTGGATGTAAGGGGAATGGGGTGCAACATAAAAGCCATGGTACACAGGAAATTACTTAAAGCTTTGAAAGTGGTTTATACAGCTGACCTAAATTCTGCTTAAAAATTCCAATTTTAACATTCTGCGTCTGAAGCTGGGCAGACTGTCCATGATGTCCCCTGCTCTTACGTGTCATTGAGGAGCCTCACATCAGTCAGTAACTCCCTGCTGGTCTAGCTGGCATATTGGCTTGTCCTGATGTACATACTGCGGTCAGTGCGAATCACATGCTCCAAAACACCTTGCTATACAGATGAGGCACTTGTCTCAAGGTCAGTTTAGCAGCTGCCTTTTTTACAGTGGTTTGAGTCATATGCCCAGGAGGTGGAACATCCCCATTGTGAGCCCAAGAAGATGGGGACTATGCTGACACCTTCTGGGTGTGTCATAGTTATCCCAAAAACAACTGGACCATAGACAGGGCCTGACAGCCTGAGGAAGACATCGTCTGACTCTTTAGCCTGCAGGTGGTGGGAGAAATTGCCATTCCTTTTACCAAGCTTTGGCACTTGTGCCACTGACTTTTGAACACAGAAATGTGAAAGCACTTATGGGAATAGTGACTTGGAATAACTGTCTATTCCAACATGAAAACTGTCTGTATGATCCCTGAGAGGTTACCCATGTGTTGAAAGTTATGCACAAGTTACTTCTTCTGTACAATGGAGACATTCCTTGTAACACTGGAGCACGACTGCCACATGTTGCACATTGGCCCCACAGTAGTGCAAAATGCCTAATGAAGAGGAAAAAACTCTTTCCAGACCTGCATTAGGTTTTATATGAAGAGTACTCTTCTTCTGGTGTAACTTAGAGGGAGAGAATGTAGTTGTCACAATTATATCTAAGATAGCTGCTGTTTTATCACAGAATCATAGAATAGTTAGGGTTGGAAAGGACCTTAAGATCATCAA
>JBCJKH010069312.1:0-16061 GCA_039877255.1 Loriculus beryllinus | reverse complement strand
GCACTGATGTGGCTTCTTCTCCTCTGCTGTCACTATTTTTCATGGAAGTTGATGTTTTCAAATAGGCTAATTGATTTAGAAGCAATGGAGAAGAGACAGTAGAGAGAAAAAGCATCTGAAATGCAGATGTTCACACAACTAACAAGTCTTTTTGTTAGCTAGATAGCTGTCCATTGAGTGCAGGGAGTAGGGAGTAGGTTGTGTACCAACTTGAAAGTATCCACATTGTAAATCAAAACTGGGGAGCATACAGGGGGATAAAAGTCCAGGTTTATAATTTTGTTAGGAAGGAGGATAAAAATCTAAATCAGTACCTTGCATCCAGCTGCTAAGGCATAACCTCCTCCAACCAACACTACAATCTCCCAGGGCATAGTCTTCTGGAAGTCCTTCCAAGTGATAATAGGATCCAGTGTGTTAATATCTGTTGACTTTTCACCATCTCCTGTATCAAAATAAAGCAAATGT
Organism: Loriculus beryllinus; assembly: GCA_039877255.1. NCBI lineage: Eukaryota > Metazoa > Chordata > Aves > Psittaciformes > Psittacidae > Loriculus > Loriculus beryllinus. The sequence goes on along the minus strand of JBCJKH010069312.1, from coordinate 15,593 downwards.
GTGAACCAGTGTTACATTGGCCTTTTTGTAAAGATCTTTGCATTTTTCATTTTAATAGGAATAATGTACTATTCATGAGAGTTATCTTGAGAACTATCTGTGAAAGAGGTGAATAAGCACTTTGCGTATTTCTCTGGTTAGCTTGGCCTCAGAAAATGCAGTTTATTAATTCCAAATGCTTTGCCTTCCCCCTGGCTGATTTCTTGATGCTAGCAGTTATAAACCTGTGTGTTTCATTCTATAGCTTTTTGGGGGACTATGTGCTCTGTTGTGTTTATACATATGCAAAATATACATAGAATGCAAAAATGGAGAAATGAAATTACAATGGGATTATTTTCTCCAAGAAGGTCATTTACTCTTTCCAGTAGGCCGTGAAGCTTGATAAAGTGTATTTATGCCCCTAGGTTTTATGTGAGGACATTATTTTTTAGATATCTGAGTATTTTCTTAGCATTATTTTTTCCTAAATTCTGCGTAATATATGTCAATATAAAAAATAAACATATCTACATACATTTGTACCTCTACATAAGACTCTATGCAAGCAATATGACTTTTACACAAGACTACTGAAAGCCTGGAATAATAAACTTGCCAACACCACTGAGTGCTACCCAAACGTGAATGTGAAATTATTGTCAAGAAGACTGTAAGGGAAGCATTGCACAAAACTGACACTTTGTCTGACAGTTAATGACCTCTTTTATGCTTATTTTATGACATTATCGATGATTTCTGCTCTATAAGTGATGACCAAATTATTTATTAGAGCTTATCTTCAGCCAATTTTGCAAGCCATCTACATTATATTTCTCTATATGGAACTCTATCTGAACCGTTCCTAAAACTCAGTCCTAAATTTTGTTAACTCTGTTAAGAAGAAATAGTGGCCTCAGGCAAGAGATCTATTTGCCATTTTTTGGATGAGACAGTATGAGTTTAAGCAACAGAAATGGGGGTTTCACGTAGAAAGGGCTGATATTGGATCAGCTGAACCCTGATCCACCACAATAAAAATCTTTTCTTGGAATATTTTACAAAGAACAGAAATATGTCATTAAGGGCACTGGAAAATGTGCCAGATCTCTTTCTTGCTGCATTCTTCTCACCTTTTTCCCGTTTTCCAAAACAAGGCTTTTTTGCTGGAATCAGGAAAAGGAGAAAACCAAGAAATACAGAGACAGTGGCATCAGTCCTGTAACCTTTCCTAGGAAAGAAAGAGTAGGGTTATCATAGAAGTGCGCTAAAAGAAACCTTTCCAAACAAGTAACATGGTTCCAAGTAATTGTTGCAGGTGAAGTTGTATTTCCACATCTGAAGTCTTACTAACAGCACATTGGAAATATATGTCTACATATTAAAGGTTTAAATTAGATTTTTCTTTTCCTATTTATTAAACTGACTCCTATAGCCAACTTCAACCACTGTTCAACAAAAGTTAATATTCCAGTGGATAAAAAAAAGGAATCCCTTTCAGTTTACAAATCTATTAACTTGGAAGTAGAGAAAAAAAGTGTGTTTACCAAAAGCAAGAAACTCTAAATGCATTCTGGGGAAAAGCCACACCCAAGTGATTCTTTAGAAATGAACTGTAGATTGATGTTAAATTAAATGCTTAAAACTCATCCTGAGAAAATATTTGGAGGAGTGCCATACTCCAGAGAGCCTCAGGAAATCCCAATATTAGAAACTGGTTTTCTATCAAAATTAGGATTAAAAAAAATAATTATACAGTAGAAAAGTAAAGAAAATTTAACTTTAGATCACTTATTCTTTTATATGCTTATTGTGTGTTACAGTTACTTTTAATAAAATTTGATTCAACATTATTTAAAACAAAATAAGAATTTGCTTCAATCACCATCTATGCAATATTCAATTGAAATGAACAATTGTAAGTTGCAATCTATTCCATTGACAGCTTCTGTATGAATGCACTAAAATGTTTTAACTTCAGAATCTGACCCTCCTATTTTTAACACCTGAAATGTTTATTTTACTTTCTCTGGTTAATTCACTCTGCCTATTGAGAAGGAATACAATTTTCCGTTGTGTGAACAGATGTAGATTAACAAGACTTCAATTTTCACCACCTTATTAAAAGTGGCTGATAATGTTATAAGGCCAAAAATTATTGCAGAAATTTCAAAGAAGCAAGGCTATATTCCTCTGTGATTGTTAGGTAATTTCACTTACTTCTCAAAAAAAGATGACCATCCTGGTACAAAGCCAGGTTCACGAGTAAACCAAAGCAAGGTCATCAGAATGAAGAAAAATCCAGTCACCATCTCAGGATAGCTAAAAGTAAAAATAAAAAAATAAAGAAAAAACCCTGGGAATTAAATCCACAGTCTGTCTGAAAGCCCAAGAGCAAGTTACAGAAGTGAAAAAGTAGAAATTAGTTCAAAAAAAAAGAGGCTAAAACCCAGAAAATACAGAAAATAGAAAGGAAGACTAGTTTGGATTAAAGAATTTTACATTTGGCTCCCAGCTGAAAACTCTCTAAACCTAGTAAAAATATAAGCTAAAAATATCTGTATTTGCAACTCAATCTTACATGGGCAAGACCTAAGGGAAAATATCTATAAATGCTTTGTATTTGGATTATTATCTAATTAAATATGTTAACAAGTTTAAGCTTATGTTAATATTCCACTGTAAACATTTTTTATTGCATCTTTTAAAAGTGTAGAAAAATATGAACAAATTGCAATGTAAATTAGCACAGATATTTTAAACATGTGGAATAAATACAAGATGACTTGAAGATACTGAGTTTTAATTAATGTAGGGTAGATTTAAATTAAGTATGGTTTCATATTTAGGCACAGTCTGAACAACAGTCTATATTCAGAGTTGATCATATTCAGCAAGTTGATCTGTCAACATTTCAGTTGAATAACAGAAATATATTCTGAGAATAATGGTTTTATGAGGTATCATTCCTTTTGAAAAATTAAAATATTGCAAAATAATCTTTTCAAGAGACATTTCTTGCCACCATGAAAAAAGATGCTGACAACTTTGAAGGCTGGACATCTCATGGCAAGGGAAACTGCTGCAAAACCTTAGCTAAACAGTGAACTTCTATCCACTAAAATAAGTATGTGTCTGAACTACAAAGTGGGGTTCTGTAACAATTTGCACGTTATTTCAAAGGCAGAGACAAACTTTGATTCAGGTGACCTTTGGATCCTGGTATAAACCTGAATCTTTCATTTTATTTCTTTTTTCTTTAGAAATAAACAAACTATATAAATGCATGCTTTTAACAGTCTTTAATTGTTCATTTTTACATTTAGTTCGGCTTCTATCCTGGAAAGAAGAAAAAGCTGACAGTTTAAGAATAACCTACATGAGCCAAAAGCAACATGGAGGGCAATATGAAAGGATGCTCCTCCCTAGAGAGGCAAATTCCTGAGGAAGGCAGGTCTGGTTTACCTAACATTTCCCAGTTTCTTATATTCTTCTTGAATTCTTCTCTCTGACATTTCCTCCCGTTTGGTTTTCTTCTTCTTGCTCACAGAACAGGTCTCATTAAAACTGAGGTAGATAGCACAGTTAAATTAGACAAAGGCATCAAGTGGAAAAAAAAAAAAAAAGGCAAATATAATTAAAAAAATTAAAAAAAATAAAAATAAAAAAATCAAACACTCATAAAAAATAACAGTAATGAGGTAAACTGAAAATTCTAGTTGCCAGGGGCTGTTGGGAAAAGATGTGACTGGGGCAAGGCTTGATGGCAATGGGAAAGGAAATTACTGCATTAGATCTTTGCATAGTCTAGTTTCAAGATCTTCTGAGATTCAATCCTCGACATATTAGGAAGGTACCCCCAGGTGGTCTGACTAATACTGACTGATAACTCTGAGCCATCTCTAGCTGTGGCTGGGCTCCCTTTGTTTAGGCTTCCTCAAACAGCTCTCATTGGCTTGATTTTTTCTGGTGCTAGAAGCCTCCAATGGATAATTTGTGTCATCACATTGACAGACTGTGACAAGAGGCCAGCTGTCAATAGATATTTAACAGAGGACTGCTTTCCAGTTGGATCAGGAGTACCCAATACGTTATGTGGCCTGGTCTGGCTTTTGTGCCCAGGTTTGACTTGAATATTCAGGATTCACAGTAGGCAATGTGGGAAAGCTGAGCTGAGGATCCAAATAGCTTTCACGACCTGTTTCTACTAATATTAGCTGTTCCTAAACCAGGCACAATCACTGTAGTACCAAATTATCTCTGCCACAGAGACCAAGGCAATCAGCCTAGTGTTTTGTCCTGGTGAAAGATCCCTGTACTTCTGCCAGGGGCATACAAATGCAAACACATTTCACAGCTAAATATATTTAAACCTGCTCCGCATTTGTATGAAAATTAGGTGAAATCCTTAGTTTGTTCAGATTGCCTTCGTACTATAACAAAGCCTGGACATTCCTGATTTGAATTAATATACTTGTAGGCTCATTACAAACTTTTACTTTTCTTCTTTCCAGTAACATTACTCTGCTATGGCTTGAGGCACAGATCTCTGCTTTTCCACTCCAACTGTGCCCTCTGTCACAAGGTGTGTTGGGTAGGTTGAGGAACATCTGCAGCTAAGACAGTCTAAAATAGGTTGCAGCAACAGGGACACCAGTGAATGAAATACTACAGGAGCACAATGGCCTGCTTTTCTGGTTTCTGGTTTTCTGGCCTGCTTTACTGCTATTCAGTATCTTACTTGGTACCCAACTAGAGATCCATGCCATAGCACTGGCCAAACTATGGACTATGATCTCCTTCTATGTATCTGGTTAAGGACAGATTCTCTAAGGAATTTGCATAGTTCAAGATGCAGGAAGACCATGTCTGGTTAACAAAAAGTTTTGAACAGGCTTTTCATTTCACTTGTAAATGGGCACTTATGTGACACTTGGTTTTAGTGTTCTTAGCACTACACCTCTAAGTATTTAAATTTCTTCTCAAACCTTGCTGTTACACTCCAGTAAATTCCAGCTGAAGAGAAGAGCTAAATAATGGCCAGTTCTATACTAATGATTCTACCCTTAGCTCTGCTTTGCTGGCAAAAATCATTTAATGGGTCCATTATCCTTCCTCTTTGATCTAGTCTAGAGCCTAAAAAGCAAGGTCTTACTGGGCCAGGTAAGAACCTATTGATGACAATGGGCTTCCTAGGAAAAGAACATTAACATTACAGAAATTCAGTAAACATTTATTCACAGACATTAGGTAGCTTGTTATAAAAACATATTACAAGTGTTTCTAGGCTTAGGTGGATGTGAAGGCAGACTATTGTAGCCCAGATCCTAACATAATATGTTGTTTAATGAACTGCAGTGAACAGGACTCAGAGATTAAGGAGGCCTGGAATCAACCAGTACTTCTCAAAAAAGTCGATTATACGTCAGTCACCAGTATTATTTAGAACGTCATTAAACAGCAGGAGGTCTTGGATGCAATGTGGAATTTCAATTATATTTTTCTTTTTTTTAAAAAAGTAATTGAGGGTCATGTTAAGGCCTGTTTCTCTTAAAAATGAAAAAAAAAAAAAAATGAAAAAAATCCCCACCAAAACCCCCAAAAACTTACTTATAGCTTTTAATTTGGAACTACAAGGCTCAGGAGACCGACTGAAAGAAGCACATGGAGCTATGCATCTCTAAATTACCTCCTCAAATCTAGTCAAGGTCAGCAGCAAGCAGAAGTCATTATCAATGTATTCATTATCTTAGGTGAAATAAATTAGTGATGTCAGTTCTAAGAGTAAACTAAATTAAATTAGGTCACTTTAATTCTGAGTAAATATGTCTGCACCAAAATTTAATGCATGTTAACTAATCCACTCTAAATGCACATATTTAGGCAAGTTTCACTAACTTTGCTGTTACTGAGTACTGCAAAGCACATATGTGGTACAAATGAGCTGGGAGACTGAACCTTGTTCTTATTTAAGGACAGTAACTGTTCTGTCAAGAAGAAGGAAGTTGTGGCTTAGATTTTGCCATTTGCAACTGGGAACTTCATTATGAGAGATTTTCTAGAGGAGACACAGATTCCCCGCTTTTCTAATCCATGCATCTTGAACAATCTGAACTTACTTGCAACCCAAGAACAGCCAATGCATCCAGAACCAAGTCAGGACCAACATGATGAGGGAGATAGGGAAACTGAACAAAAACCAGGTTCCAAAATTCACCACTTCAGCCTTTGGGTAGTGGCTGTAAAGGAAAAAAAGGGTGTACAAGAAGTACAGGCACCTCCGGTATACATAGATGCACATGCACATGACATATATGTCACAGCATGATAGAAAAATTGTGTCACTATATGTTTGCAACAGCTGCATTATATGTGCATAGGGAGATCAATTGCCATAGAATGTCAGTCACTGACCATGCCTGAGCCATATAGTACTTCTTTCCTTTAAGACCACATGGTCTGGATTATCTGGCCACACACAAAACCCCTTAGAGTTATCAGGAGTGAAATTCTGGCCTTACTTGTTGATTTTGTTAAAGCTCTTTTTAATGATGGCAGACTAAACAATTATTTCACCTAGAATATCTATTTATGTCTTAATGTCAATCACACAAATAATGACTGTAGTCTGCTGGGCTCTGACAAAAATGTCTGACATGCATTTGGTGCAATTGTCATAACAGCAAGATCTTTGAAAATAAAATAAAGTCTGAATCCTTGGGTTAAGGATGGTTTCCAAAATTAGTTTTCTTTGCTACCACCATTTAGAGAGAGAAATGAAGGATACCATGACAACAGTGGCAGCAGTAGATATTCAGAATCAGCACTCTGCATGAAGAAAAGTTACATTTCCTCCATCAGAGGAGAAAACAAAATTGCCTTTAGAAAGACTGTCTTACAAGGGTTCATTGAGGCGGTAGATAACCTGTGGGGAAAGGCACAGAGACAATAATGACCCAACCATCACTCTCACACAACCAGAATATCACTTACTTGTTGAAGTGCTCTAAGAATATGAGATTAGTCGAGGTCCCTATGATGGTTGTCAGTCCTCCAATGGTTGCTGCGTACGAGATACTCAGTGAGAGGCATTTACAGACCATGTGGTCATGTCTGGTCTGATACCGGTACTTGGTGGTCAGGCCCAATTCTGAGGGCTTAGGAGGCAGGACCAGTATCTGAGCCTGTGAGGGAATAGATTAACCAAAGAAAGCAGGTGATTAGAACAGCAGCCCAACTGGCTCTAATGCCATGGCAATATTGGTCCCAGAGAAACAACAGGTTTGCTTAAGAATGGGCAGTTTTTTCTTTACAGGGATTAACTACGGTCAGAACTAGAAACCTGTCCAGGGGCCTGAAGTTGCCTGGTCTGTGGCAGAAATGTAAGACAAACAATAATCAGACTTCTGGCTGTGGTTTGGGCCAGCTCCAGTTCTGACTGGAATCTCAGAGGGATACCAAAACCCACTGGGGCAGGATACTAGAACTACAGCAGTAGGAATTCATAATCCTTGAGGCTTATGAGCAGCCACCAGACATATGCTTGGTGGTCTTTTTGCACTTGTACTGGGATTTGCGTTTGTACTTGTACCTCTAATTAGGAATAGAGTGCTAGGTGTCTCAGAAACAGCATGAAAAAGGCAGTGCAATGGGCATATGGAAGAAAAAACTGCAGGAAAACACTGCTCCAAAAGAAGCTTTTTTAGCAGTGACAGGAAAATTTCTGTACTGAATAATCAACTTGAAAAAAAGGAGTAGTACTTCAAGGCACTTCATGTGTATCCCAAGGTTGTAATTTAGAATCAGGAAAAATGCAGCAAATGGTCCAGATAGATTTGTTAGTTTTAATAATATGAATTTAGGTTTATGTAGTAAAATCAGTCATGCTATGGTTCATCATCGTGGTGAGGGGACCCTGACTAAAAACCCTGTAAGTTAAAAATTAAGTGAATATATTAATTACAAAATAATCACTAATTATGTATTGGAAATGGGTATAAGAGATAATTAAGTATCAGGAGCAGCACTTTTACCTTTTTTTGGAAGCATACACTCAGATTCTTTTGAACTGTGAATGCAAATTTGTGTGCAGATTTTAGCCCAGTCTTTCCTGGACATCAATTTATACCATCACGATACACATAATTGTAGTCCAAACAGCAATTATTTCTTGGATCCACTCAGGAGAAGTAGAAATTCTGCAATGGGCTGAAGTAATGAAGGATTTTGGTGGTGGATGTTTGGCAAGACAAAAAGTACATACTAAGACTAATCGACTGAGAAGTTAAGTGGTCCATGCTTGCTGCTGGTTTAGTTCTGAGTAAGTTTCTTTGAGTCAGGGCTATTGTTTCTGTGTTGAGTTTTGGTTTGGTTTTTTGGGTTTTCTGGGGGGGTTTTGAGGGGTTTGTTTGTTTCTTTGTTTGTCTCTTTGTTTTTCCTAAGGAAGCTTTGCAGAAATAAAGTTGGTAGAACAGCGAAATAAGAAGGAAAACTTGTGATAAAATTATTGAATGTAAAGCTAAAATGCTAAAATACTGGCCACTGGGGGAAGGTTTTCTGAACCTACCTGTGCTGGGGGCATCTAAATTGGAGCAAGAGCTAGCAAAGGGCAAAGCCATGGCAGCTGTAGGATGGTGGAGAATGATTTCATGTAACACAGCTTTCAAAGAACAAATATGAGAGTGGGAGCAGGTGATGGTCATATCTGTCTTTTCCCCCACCCCTCAGATCTAGCATCTACCTTACCTGAGGTAGGTGCTGCCCGTTGTTCTTACAATTCATCATTCCAGTAGGGTTGGTTATCATGTGCACACCATTCATACTCTGTGGGGAGGCAAATGCCTTTGGATTAGCCTCTCTTCTCTTCCTAGGAGCACTTAAATCAGGATTTCTGATGCTTTGTGAAGGTCATGGGTAGTAAAGAAAAAAAAAACAACAAACAAACAGAACACAACCAAACAAAAAACACCACTAAAATTTTGCCTGAGAAAAAAAGAATAAAGCCCAAACTGATCTTATTTTAAAGTGATCTTAAAAGTAAGGTTATAATAAGTTTAGGTCTTCTCCCTCTGCTATGTAGGTGAATCTAACAGGTCCCTTACTAGAGGTTAAGACTTGGTGATATGTGTGGGTTATTCTAGTAAAGGAAGTGTCTCAGCTGCAGAAGCTGGCAATACCTGGACAATAAAAAATCCTATCTGAACCTGAACTTGCTGTAAACTGTATGGAATTGCTAGTTTACTGACTCGATCTCAGGATCTCCAGCAGTAAGAACAACAAGCACTGTAGAGCTAATTTGATTTGTGCAAGCAGGCTGGTAGGTTAAATGCAAAGCAGGACATTCTGCATTATGTACTTTCTGTGAACAACCACTACCTGTCTGAAATAAAAGAAACAGCAGCTTGTTGCAGAGCTGTGTGCACTTTGATGGTTCCTGCATTAGAAGACAATATAACTCAGAAGATACTACCTATGACAATACCTTTGAGTGCATCAAGGAGTTGAAGTCAGTAGTAGTAGCACTAAAAACAAAGAAAGGAAAATAATACTTAAAAAATGCCTGTTCACCCAGCTCCCTTAAAGGCACACATCATGGGAAGGAGGGACAACATCTGCTGGAGAACTAGCACCTACAGAAATGGTGAAGAATTCTATTTATTAGTACCTCTTGTGTGGTGACTTGGCCAGACTTGTCATTATGTTTCACAGCTCTATCTCTAGCTGTATAGTAATGGGGTTCCACCTCCATGCAAGAAAAAAATACATATTATAGGGAGTATACCCCGATCTAAGAAATGACTCCTTCACAGGAGCGTGAATTTCTGAGCAATACAGTGCTACTGCTGACTTGTTCTACTCAAATGCTTCCTCTGCCAACCTCTCCAATGCTTTCTGAGCACCTGCCTGTATCACATTAAAGTCTTCACAAAAATCTTTCCTGTGTAGCATGTGGACTATGCAAACAATCCACTGAACTTCTATTTTGACACTGTAACCAGATTTAATTCCAGAAGATGTACTACTTTTCTTCTCCCACCAAATTTCAAGCTCTTTTTCAAGTAATACTTTTTAATAATAGTTCTGTCATGAAATATCCCACACATACTCTTCAGTAGGGCTTAAAGAGATTAATGGCACAATGCCAAACAGAAAACTTGATTCTATACCTCATAAAAAATATGTCTGGGATGAAAAGAGATAGCAGAGGGAATATTGAAGAACTCATTAGTCTCCAGACTAATGACAAAACTATTCAGAACTTGCAAGTTAACTGAAAGTCATGAATATGTGGGGTTTGAATGATAGTGTTTGTTTTAAAGTAAATATTTAAAGGTGTAGCAAGAACTTGTTTCTCTTTTATTTTAAATGCTTGATAACAATATAGAAGGAGCTCAAGAAGGGACTGTGCAATTTATTCTCACACCTTGTAAGAAAATGCTCTTCAGGATTTAGACTGTATCATAATTTTAAGGTGATAGCTTTGAATATTCTCTCAAGTATCTTGAACTGCTGGTTAACTTGATAATCTGACAAAAATTAGTAATTTTCTCGATTTGCCCTTTTAACCTTACTAGATCTTACCCAAAATAGAGACCTGGTTGAAACTGTTAGTGTCTCAAACTTCCAAAGAACGTCGTTTATATTAAAAGAAATATTGTACAGGTTTTTGGTGGAGAAGAGGAATAAGTTTTGTTAGTTCCTCCTCCCCCTGCTCCCCTGCTCTCATCTTTCTCTTGAATGCAGACAGTTCAGACTTTTCTCAGGAATTATCTGTAAGTATTTTCCCACTGGATAAGTCCTGTGGGTACTCCATACTGAGCTTGGGTCCTCCCCATCACTATTTCCTCAGGGGAGCAGAAATAAGAATCTGTGGATGGCATTCTTTTATACAGCACAAAACACAGACTTAAAAAAAAAAAAAAAAAAAAGATTGTTTAAACCCTGAAAAATATTTTCCTGCTCTCTAAAATGACTATAGAGTTAAAAAACCCAGATGAATGCTGGGAAGTTTTAGTTAAATCCTAAGCATTACATTAATCCCATTTCTCATACAGGCCTTCCTTGTCAGTCACATGTGAAACATTCACTTGTAAGCTTCTGCTGGCCCTTCCTGGCTCTACTCCTGGGTTCATCTCTTTTCAACATGCACAGGGCTCAAATCTCCAGTAGTGATGTACAGGGTTCATTCTTACTCTTCATTGATGAAGATAAGCTCCAGTGAGGGTTGGCCATGCTTTTTGCTGAGATCTGCAATGAACGGAGAGAAAGCAGCCCTTAGGGTAGAGAACTGAGCTAAGCCACTGGGCCATATCACTGAACCTGGAGAAGCTACAGCACACAAAAGCTTGTCCAAGCCATCTCAGGTACTCTACAACCATTATGCAGCATTTTATCATGTCATATCAGATCATGTGCCTCTGGCAGTTAAAATAGTATCATATCTGCATATAATAGGCAAGGTTAGATGAAAACATTTCCAGCCTGGAATCTATGAATTGGAAGAAAAGAGAGGTTTCTTTTTTCCCAAATCCTTTCTTTCTGGGAAGGAACGAACAAAATGAACCTTGGAGCTCTTACCAGGTTTTTCTGTGACACCTGCTCTGAACTAGACAGGTTGGAAGGAGAGGGGTAAATTGGCAAGTGTTAGATTGCCACAGAGCATGCTTTTGGGTCTGTTCTACATTTCTTTGACTTTCTTCTCAGAGATTTCCTTCCAACCTCATAAAATCCTAAGAGTTTATGACACACAAACTCCAGCACATGCCCTAATTCATTATAAATAGTTTCCTGGCTCCAATTCTCCCATCACATCTTGGAACTTTCTTTAACTTTTTAAAGGAGTGTCAGAGTACAAAATAAAGAGTGTGGACCAGCATCTTTGGCAGTACAAGTCAGACAGCTCTGACCTTGATAAAATTGGATAATAAACAAGTCTTGTCACTGACAAACAAATGATAAAAGAATGCCCAATATTGACGAATACCTATTGGCTTGTTTTCTTCAGTAATGGTGCTGCCTGCAGTACTGATGACCTCGTGCTCCTCCTCAGCATTCACTAGCTCCTGGAGAACTGCCTCCACGATTGGCATCACCATGGCTGTGGTGGATGTGTTGGACAGCCACATGGAGAGCACTGTGGTGCAACACATGAAGCAAAGAAGCAACCTGGAGTGCAACACAGGGAAATTTTTTTGAGGCACTTTCAGAAATATTAAAGGCCTCCTTGCCTAACAGTTTCATTAGTTAACTGATAACTAAATGAGGTCTTTTTGCAAGTGCCAAAATATTATGCTGTGTGCAGATAAAATGCTGCCTTGTGCTGATAACTGTTGTAAGACAACATACCATTGGAAGACTTTTACCACAGGGAAATCATGATGGGATGTAAGAAACAGCGGTTTTCAACATATCCAGTATCTAAGCATCCTTCTGTGCTTGTTTAACAACAGTCAGAGAAGGAACAGAGAGACTAAAACCAGTATCAGTAAAAAATATAAATCAAAGGGACAACAAGCCAAGGAGTAGGAGCTGGCTGAAAGAGGCTGAAAGAATTGGAAGCTTTCCAAATCTGAAAGGTAAGATGGGTATGAAAAAGAGCCCCAGACCAAGCTAACTTTTGCCCATGGATGGGAAAGTCAGAGCTGTTATTTGATCTTTCAAGCTGCTGCTATCACGCTCATGCTGTCCTGAAGTCAAAAGATTCACTCACATGCCTGGCTTTGCTCCAGCCATCATGACCATGCGTAGGGCAATTCTTTTGTGAAGATTCCATTTTTCTACAGAAGCTGCCACACAAATCACGCCCATGAGGAGCAAAGTTGTGTTTTTGAAATATTCAGCAGCCACCTGCATTAAGGGTAAAGGGGAAGCAGTCAGTTAAAAAGCAGTAATTACCCTACACAGAGGGCATGCTGAATGAGAAATATGGTATCGTGGTATTTCCCTCTAGAGAAAAAATTACAAGGAACTGGAAAAAATGAAGGATTCATAAGTCAAAATGTTCTTTTTAAATGTTCTCTTTATGTTATACTTACAAAAAACAAGGCTTAATACCCACTTGGTGATAGGTTTCTCAGCTTTGAAGAAATCAAGGTAAATTTTACTTCTTTGAGCACTGCCTGCAGGCAATCAGCCATACTCAGCTAGGCCCAGACTAAAAAAGCCACAGACAAACCTATGCTCTGAAAGCAGTTTATTCATGTGCTTCAGATGCTTTTTGATGCTGGAGATGTCGTTGTCTATCTTGTTTATACTTTTATGTCATATTCAAATGTTGGGCAAGATGTGGCATCCCTATTATCTACAGTTCAGGAAAAATGTCCTTTGGGACATGCTCTCTGAACGCAATAAAGGGATATTATTGTGATGATCCACAAACCCTGTGTCAGAGCTTTTCACATGGAAATCCATCTCCATTCTATTAAGAAAATAGAGAAAATTTTCAAAAAAGAGAACTTTAATTTCAAGAGGTTGAGCAAAAACATCTACTGGCTCAGGAAAAATATCAGAAATTGTGCGTGGTCCTCTAAAAGAGCATTCTTGAATCTGGGGCTTGCTAAGAAAATATTCTGTGAAATGACTGAAAAAATAACAAATGAAACAAGCTGAAACGTTCACAGAGACACACTCTCTTGTGTGAAAGCAAACAAAATGGGAGAAAACAAAAGTTACAAACAGATGTTTGGAGTCTAGCTAAATATTTTATTTTTTTCTGACATAATCCTATCCAAATTTTTGCTGTGATATTTTTGCAAAAACATCCTTTCTTCCCTTTAAAACTATACCTCTAACAAAGTATAGGTGCCAGGATTTTAAAACAAAATCAGTAGAAGTAGTATTTTTTCCATTGTCCTCAGTTATACTGATGCTCCTCCATAAAAGTGTAAGAATGACATTAATGTTATTTTGTGAAAGTTATTAAGTATTTAATTATTTAACAAATCCCCACTGTGACCTAAATAGACTTGGCCATCATAGCTGTGTGCCAGAACTTTTAAATATCTGGTTTTTTTGGCTTCCTTTCACTGGTTCCTTTCCCATTAACTTTATTTTCCTGCTATCTTGTTAAAATCTTGAACTGAATGAAAGAAATCCTTCAAGCCAGCAGCATAAAGAATCTGTTGCTTTACTTTATTTCTTTCACAACCATATTTGAGAAACAAGCAAATATCAATATTCTTATTAACACACACATGCATATATACAGCACATTAAGTCATGTTCTTAAGCCCCTGTGAGTTAAACTGTTATGCAAGAGCCCTGGGTTTCTTTGGCATTACAAAATAGCATATGGGAAATACTGCAGCGTCGTCAGAATTGATTATATGAAAGTATGGAGGTTTTTTAATGTTCCTAAAGCAAATAGTACATTCTCTGCAGTAGTCTTGCTGTCATATAATTTGATATTACATTGAATTTCTGTCAGGCTGCCTTTACATTCTCCTTCTCCAATATGCTGCATATTAATATGAAAATATATAACTACTTTACCTTTATGTTAAAAAAAAGTAAAAATCCTGAAAATATTTAACTGTGTTGGTATGGAAATGTATTTGATTATATTACACAGTTGTTACACCACTGGGAGGAATAAGACAGGTCATAAAACTCTTGGTTCATGCTTAACCCATTTACGGGTATTCCCAGAGCTAGACTGTGTTAAAAATTCAACAATTTTATGGTTGCTATATATTTTTCTGTGTTCTTATCCATATTTCTAGTCCTTGTAAATCAAGAATGATGCCTCCTCACCCTCAAAAAGAAAAATGTAGAGGGGGAAAGCTGTAGGTGAAATAAAATAAATTTTTGGCATGTCATGAAAGAAAGTAATATTCAAAAAATAGCTCAAGTAAGCAAATTCAGAACTGATCATGGAGACTTTTTTGTATGGCTACTCTGCCTTAAAAATTATGGCTACAAAACAGCACTAAGATTACAGTTTGGAAAAATGACTAGACATTCACCTGGATAAAAAAATTACCTATTGTGAACCCGTAAATGGTAACTGTGTTTAGCACACATAATCTCTTGCCTTATACAGAATCAATAAATGCTCTTTACATGATTTTGGAGAATTGGAAAGGTGTGACCCTTTGATGCAATAGGTTTTAGGAATTCTTCGTGATTCAGTAGCTGACAGGATGGACATACCTCTTGACTAATATAGCCTTTCCTATATCTATCTTCAGTAGAAGAAATTGCTGCTCAGCCCAAGTTGCACATTACAAGATGCACCTTTTTTCCTCTTATAGCTCTTAGTTTTTTTAGTCTATTAAGATTAGTTTTATTCAAATGATTAAGTGTAAGAATATTAAATGATAAAAAAATGCACACTGGTCTGACCTCACTAGACTTCATGACTCCAAAAAGTGGGTATAAGAAAGCAGGAACTAAGGCTGCTGCACCTAGAGGTACCGCTTCAGAAACCCAGTATACAGCTGTCACGATCAGCACATAGGCACATGAAGCTTCCTGCAGGGAGAAAGAACAGAGGTTACATGACTGCCTCACAACCTGTTGTGGAAACCTTGTGGACATGTTCATAAGACTTATTAGACTGCAGGTGCCTGGACATAAACTGAACAAGGACTGCATAAGGACCTTCTAAGGTGCAG
>JBCJKH010069311.1:0-13824 GCA_039877255.1 Loriculus beryllinus | reverse complement strand
CGTGATCGCAGCCGGCCATTTTGCACGGAAGCCACGCGGTCCGCGCCATCTTGGACCCCTCCTTCCCGACGCTTTTGTCTCCTTCTCCCTGGTAGAGCATGAGACTCACAAAGTCCTTGGTTGGAGTAAACATTACCTAGCAACAACTGAAAACATTGGTGTTATCAGCGCTGTTCCTAGGCTGAAAGTCAAAACCACAGCACTGCACCAGCTACAAAGAATGAGAAAATGACTGCTACTGCAGAGCTCAGGATACCTCTCAGAATCAGACCTACAAATGGAAAAAGCACTTTTTACTCTTACAGCTAATGGACATTTTTCCTTAGTTTGCAAGAGCCTAAATCACAAGAAACCATGGGGTTTGCTTCAGAAAACTCAGATTATCACTGCTTAATACTAGTGCCTGAGCCTTGTCTGCAGGCAGTCTGCATTCGAAAGGAAGTAGAGGCTATAAAACTTATACTGCAAACTGATACTTAACATTTATCACCTTTGCTTAAGGCCCCAGTGCACCATGCTTTGGAAATATGCTTTAATAAAGGTTTTATCTGCCACTCTGGATGTCTCCTTTCCACCAAAATCAGTTAAATAAGTAAATGCACAAGCCAAAGAAATGGACAAATAAAAGAGACAAATGCTTTCTCCAACATTTAAAAATGCAAGATTAGTCCATACTGCCTTCCATTGAGAAGGTATAAAAAGAAAAAGAACTGGAGTGTGTATTTGAAGTTTTCTATTGTAAGTTGTGCTTTACAGGCATATCTGTAACAGCTGTGTAATTATGCTGTCTGTATAATTAAGTTTCTTCATGGCATACGTCCCAAACCAACAATTTCGTATCAACATTTGGTGCATTAGTATGTGCTGAATCCATACACACTTTTACAATCAGGTATTGCATTTCTGCTGGAAAGCGGTAAAAAGCAGTTTCCTAAAACACTTTCCAGCTGCAGGCAGTAGTTCGTGCACATTTGCTCTCAGACTCAAAGCAAAACCTCAGTTTAAATCAGAGTCAACATTTCCCCCAGGCCCCAGACTTCACACAGACAAAGCAGGGACTGATGTGCTCAGTTCTGAGCTGAAAGTTTTGCTTACCTTCTCAGTCATACTGCCTGACCCACATGAGGCTTGCCACTAGTGCCCTTTGCTGCATCTTACCTTCTGCTCTGCAATAGCTGGTGTAGTAGGAGCAAGTATAGCATGTGTCACCCTCTAACACAATTACTTTGATCTGGTTTAGCATCTATATAAGTATGGAAAAGATAAGACAAAACCAGTAAGACCTTATTGAGCTTTGACATCAGGCTGACAATACTTCTACATAAATAAGTATATAGAATATGAAATCTATGTTGAACAAAAGATGAAACAACCTTGAGACAGGGATACAGCAGCCAAATCGGTAACAAATGAGAAAATCACAAACACAGGGAGCATTAACACTTGCACGATGTCTAGTGGACAGTAAAGACATATACTTTAACTGGCAGTTATATTATCACTTCTCTTGGATCGCACCTGTACAAATTAAGACTTTTTAAGTGTAACTTGCCCTGAGAGTTGCTATTTCTAGTTTTATTTGGTTTTTACTCTTTACTAATGTAGTCTTACGGTTCACTTGAGTGTCTGACAATAAGTGTATCTTCTGAGGCATCTGGTGGTTTGGCTTGCATCTGACATGATCAGAACACCCCAAACGCTGGCTTCAAAGTATATTTTCTTTTTATTTGGATAAGAATTACAAAAAGGAATGGGCAAGACCAAACATTTTACCTCTGTATTTTTAGTTTTGATTTTCTAGATTATCCCCCAAACCTGCCATCAAAAGCTGCAATGATAAATCACAATGGAGAGGAATAGTCCTTGTGAACTTTCAGGTTTACCTGAGGACATACGAAGTCGCCCTAGGAGTAGGTTTTTCAACCTCTGCATGTATTCCTTTAAAGACCATATGACTACACTTGGTGAAGAAGATGGACACTGGAAGCAGTCTTTGGTCTGCTCCTGCTCTTTCATATTATTATTATACAGAAGGTAGAAAAATTCATTGGAGTCCTTTTGAAGACATCAGTTAGCAGATGGAGATATTTAGAAAGTGTCTATTCCCAATGCCTATATACAGATACAGAATGCACATGTGTATGCCATGAAGGTCGTAAGTAGTTGTGAGCAATCTCAAATATGCCCAAAACTGTTCTACATTATCCTAACACCAAGCCAGCCCAAGGACTAATGAACTCAGGATAGTTTAAAAGAGTGAAGGTGAAAATGTGAAAATATAATAGCCAGTAAATTATTCAGATTTGTTTGCAATTACTGCAACATTCTGGGCCAATACCTTTAAAAAGCTGCTCTTCCGTTTCAGCTTCCAGCTTTTTACAAATCTTTAGATAAAATCAGGTAAAAATATGTAAGAAGAGTTTTAAGCAAGTTTCAGATACTGTCCCTTGCTCACCTTCTGACTTTGCAGTTCAATACTATATAATACTTCGGCACACTGTGTATGATGTCCACCAATCTTGAAAACAGGCTAATTGACCTGTCAGTCCCACAGGCTTCTTTGATCACTGAAGCTGTACATATATTCTGCCATGTTTAAATTTAACACTGAATTAATGTTCTATTGCTGTTTGATGTTTGTCTAGGCTGATAAAACAAAATAAATTGCCCATCCACTAAAAACCATACAGAGCTAAAAAAGCTTGTCTGCCTTGTAATACAACTTACTGAATGACTGTGGAGTTCTATTAAAAGCTATTAAAGTGGAGGGGGAGGGATATGTTTCATTTATAATCCTTATCTCTTATCTAATGTGAGTCAGAACTCATTAACCATTAACCCATTTATTAAATGGCCTCTTTATCAGAAAAGTGACTGCTTTCCTCCAGAAAAAAAAAAAAAAAGAAACACATAAGAACAAACACCTAAACGAACCTGCCAGAAAACCCACCTAGCTATTTCTGTGATTAGCCATAACTAAGTTAACAATGTGTCAGGTGGAAAAGGTCGTATAGTGTTTCCACTGTGTAGTTCAAATAGAAACCCTGCAGTCTAACTCAATCCAAAGATGAGGAAGTCATAAATACCAGGCTTGAGTTCAGGGCATCCAAGGCAAAGATCACTCTTCTCACACAGGAAAAGCCCAATACCTCTAAACAAGGAATAGAGAAAAGACATGGGAATTGCCCCACAGAAAGCCAGTTTGGCTCTGCTTTTTCACACAGGGAGACAAATGTGTAATCGGCTTTTATTGACCCAGGCGCCTACAATACAATCCTGCAGCAGCTTGTGATTTAGTGCTTCTCTTGCCTCACAGCTCCAAGCAAGCACTTGCTGGATAGGAAGTCCCAGATGTGTGGGAACATAAGAAATAACGAGAAATAATTATGCTGCTAAAGTCAGTTACAGGAAGAGCTGTGGTGTTTCTGTGCCATCTGAGTATCCCTTCAGCACCAAGACCACTCAGGTCAGGCAGACATGCCTCAGTCTTACAGCACTCCCTTTGTGTGTCACAAAAACCAGTCAGTAAGACAAAGACACAAGACCTGGGAGGTCTGTTGGTCTTTGTGCCAGATCCCAGACATCCCATATGGCCTTTATCATTCATCCACAGCTCCAGGTGGCAGAAAGCCTTTACTAACGCATGCATCTAAAGGTTTTACCAGAAAGCAAACTGAGGCAGAACCGTTATCTGTAAAGCGGTTACAATGGTAATAAACTGCCTTGTGCAACTTTATACAGGAGAGATACATAAGAGGCTGTGAAGTGACTTATCTTAAGAAAAAAATGTACAAAAAGTTCAAGGTTCAGGCCAAGAGGCACAGGGATTCAGAATGGGATGTTTTTGCAAGTCCATGAGCCAGGAAAAGTTAGTTTTCATTCACTGGGAAGGCAGCTTCCACAGAATATGTCTTCTAGGAATAAGATCTGCCTGTTCATCCTCAGCATCTGCCTCGGTGTTCCCTACCATCTCCCGTCAATTCCCTGTCACTGGGGGTTACTTCTTGTCTCCATGTGCACAGAAAAAAAATCTTCCATATTACTTCATCCATCTCAGACGGGCCTCTTGTATCTCTGGCCTTGCCTTCTGTCTCTCAGCCTTAAGAAACCATCTTGTATCTCGAGCTATGCGGCACTTGAGAGGTTCATTGAATTATTTCTCTTCTTGATTCTCAGAATATTGTATTTTAACCCATATGAAATATTACTGAAATAACTGAAATGAGCAATTTCTTTGAACACCTGGACTTCCCAGCGTCCACATTGAGAAGAACTTGCCGGTTCACACACCTTAGTAAGTGGGTAGCTTGGGCATGTTGGATGGCTGCTCTTTTAAATTCCATTTCTCCTTAATGAGGCTGTGGCCACAGCTTTAAAGAGTACATGCCCAAGATATTTATTTACAGTGCTATCAGGAGCGACATGGACGTTGAAAACAAGCAAACAAATAATTAATTGCATGCAGACCCATTAATACTAGAGAACACATCCCTGACACGTGTCTTCAGCCAGCAAAGTGAAGAAAGTGCCTACCCACAAAATCCAAGTGAATGGATGTAATATATTAGCATATTGGTCATCTGTGACATGTTGAGACCAGGAGCAAGAAAGAGAAAACATTGTACATGACTCTTTCAAGCAAATGAGCAAGACTGAGGTCAGCTGCTAGTCACCAAAGTGTTCCTCCACTGACACTCTGCAGGAGGTAGCCAGCTTCTGTAATGTGAAAGAGAAAGCACCCCGGTCTTGAGCAGTTAAGGCCAGCTCAAGCACTTTATGAGTTCAAGAATCTCATTCTTTAACAGCCAGAGGCCCTTGTTCAATAAATCCTGATTTTCAGAAGGTGTCTAGCATACTAAAGGTTAACAGTGTTAGTATCTTGTTAACAACATGCAATTTTCCTATCTGCAGTTTCCTTATTGTTGGAGCATAGGATATTAAGGAGGAGAGAGAGGGTGGAGTTGTACTGATTAATTGAATTAATTTCCGGCTTAATTAAAATGCATTACGTACTACATATTTTATGACAGAACTATAGAATGACATGCCCTCAACAAACACATTTCTATTATAAGATTTCCTTCAATTAGTGCCAGCACAGCTTCTGAACACAATGTACAGCCAGGTGGGGCTTGCTGGGAGGAGAGGGAGAAGCCAGCATCAAAGGTGGCTGGCATGCTAGGAGGTGATCCAGTGTGACTCTGGCTCCAGGAGGAAAAATGAAGGTGGGTGGTTGTTCACTATAGGACTGACTGACAACAGAAGCCAGTGCCATGCTGCTTACTGGTCCCTCTGTGAGACTCCTGGCAACCTTGTGGGGCTATGATGTGGACAAGAGTTTGAGGTTCTGGCTGCTTCCTGGCTACTAGGTAATCTTAATCTAAAATCATGTCTTCTTTATTTTGAGCACATGCAGTGTCAAAGGTGAAGCAGTCAATTACTAGAGCCTTGCGCTAAAACTGTACTAATTCCTCATCAGCAGAACTTGAACTCTTCACTGCTCCAGCTCCCCAAAAAATTATATGGCTAGTTTTACTGAAAGAGGGTTTTACATTCATGATTTCTGAGATAGTACCACACACATACTGAAGACATGACACTTTCACCATCCTCATTAACAACATTAGCATCCTCACTACATTGTGACGTCTGGTTTTCAGGAAACTGTTTCCCCTTCCAACTCCATCCTCTGGGGATCATTTCTTTTCATTGCACCAGTTGGATGCAGGCTAGAAAAGAAGACTAGAAAACAAAACTACTGAAACCATATGATAGTTAATCTAGCCCGAAAGGAACTTGAAGGAACCTCACCTCACTGCTCCCCAGGATTTAAAAATATAGAGCAAATGCTCTACCTGTATAACTGTAGAGCAGTTACAGACACAGGTAACAAACTAGGAGAGCAAATGGAGGCCTGCCAATACTATGCAATGCAGGTGAACATTAGTATGCAAAAATAAATCACAAGATGGAGTTAACTGTTGCTTCCAAGAAACACAGTATAGCATCAGTTACTACGTTATAAGTGAATTGCAGAGTGCAGACAAGACTTTTTTATTCAAAACAATTCAGTAGACGATAAGTTCCATTGTGTAGCAAGCCCTTAGACTAGAGGTAGCATGCCAAGCTAAAGAACTGTGAACCTCGCTCTGAGCACTTCAAACTTTTGACATTCAGCACATATTGTTTTCTAATTTCAGAGGTGGTAAAGAAATATATGTTGTAACCTGACAGCTGTGCAGGTGGAAGGATGAGTCATAGAAATATTATTCCAAAATGTTAGGTTTCCGTATACGTACCACAAACTCAACCCTCCACAGTCTCACATGCTGTAACTATTTAGATGCCATCCAATACTACTAGATACTCTTTTCCTATACAAATGTCAGTAACTGAATGGGCAAGAGGCAGGGAAAAATCAGAGCCCTGTATACTTGAATGTTTGTATTAGAGACCACATCCAGAACTGTGTCTGCTTTCACAAGGTATTTAGGATTTTATTTCATTTCCAAATCCATTCTATGACAGTTGAAGATCCAAATGCAACTACTGATACTCTGCATCCATCTAAAATATAGCAACAGTGTTCTGAACAGCTGGTGTCAGTCTAGTCTTTCTTTCACCTAACCTGTTAAAGAAGCAGTAATTAACACCATGTTGGCCCACACAAATCACAAAAGCATGCCCTGTAAGAACATCAGAACTATTATTCAGAACTTAAATCACCCCTTGCAGTGCTTATCACATAAGCACAGGCTGCCCAGAACACAAGAACAATACAGTAACCAGACAGATGTAGGAATTGTGTGCACGTTTGCGCATGAACCTGTTCTTCAGAAGTGCAACAAACCCAGTTCAGTTGTTGATCATGCACCTGCGCAGATTGCATATAATACTTATTGCATAAATGAGAATATGCACAGAGGAGAATAACTCTGAGACACAGAGAGCATTAGATTTGAAGGCTAATCCGGAAGGTGAGTGGATTGAAGCTAAAGTTCTGCACTAGCAGCAACATGCAATATTTCTCTGCTTTTTCGCTTGTTTTTCAGCTTCCATAGCTTTAACTGTTAACTTCACTCTGAAATAGTGACCCAAGCCATCTTCCCTAAGGTTGCATAAAGTAAACTGTCAGGTTGGTAAAAAAAAACTGTCAGATTTTAGCCAAACATTCTCCTAATGAAGCTAGATTACACAGAGTTTTGCTTTACATTATGTCTTTCACACACAGAGTAGCTATTCCAATTAGAGGCCCATCAGAAAGAGAACAGCTGCCTTCTGTAAAACCAGAGAAGGTTTCTCCAGCTTCTACTTATTGCAAATAATCCCTCAGTTGCTACTTTTTGACTATCACTCAAAATTTTACATTTCTAGTATTCTGGTTTGAGTTTACTAAAAATTCAGTTCAAAGAGCTATAGCTGTGTTGCAGACAAACTACAATGTGGTGTAAGGATCTGAACAAGCTTGCAATGAGAACACCTTAGCACGAGAATCTGCCCAGACATGACCACATGATGCTTTGCAGAGGATAAATTATCCTTCCTCTGAGAAAAGTACTTACGGTAAGCATTGTGCTGCTGCAGCAAGATTTCTACAAATACTCAAGTTGCCCCATTTAAGGCTAGGATGAACATCTATAAACAATACTAAAAGCTGCACAGTTTCGGACTCAGCTGTTTTTTCCTTGGATGGGTTATATACCAACAATATCTAATTGCCATGGGAAAACACAGTGGTGGAAGAAAGCTTACATCATTAAGTAAAAAATCAAATCCTTAACAACTTTGTGGCATACTCAAGGCAGGTCACTCCAAGAACTCACATGTGATGAGCTGAAATTTTGCTGTTGAGCCCTTAAACACAAAACACTTGTTAAACACAAATCACTTGCTAAACACCTAAACTGCAAGCAGGCTTCAATACTGCTGATGTAAGCATACTACTTAATGAATTCACTTTCTCTTTGAGTATTGAACTCTCCTTCTAAAGTCTGCCCACCTCAATGTGACATTTAAACACTGAAAGGATTTTCACCAAACATTTGTTACAATTATGCACCGTTATGATGCTACATTCAGTAGCTGAGGAAGGCAATCTTTGTGAAACTACATACATACATATGCATATATATATCATGTACACATATGTATTTATAAAATGAACGAGACTGCAATTGCACCCATAAAGGCCAGTTGCTGCAGATGTGAGTGACAAATGCCACAAATGATGTAAAGACCACTGTACTAAAAAGTGATCAACTAACTGCATATTGATGCCAGAATTCAAGAATACCTTATACAAGGGTGGGTTCTGTTTAATTTTGGGGGTTTAAAAGACACAATATTCTATTTTCAGTTTGCTAAGATCTTGCAAGTTCTACTACTGCGCATGTTCTCAAACACTAAACACCCACAGTGCCAACTACAAGATAGTTTTCAGAGAAAGATGTCATCCTCACTGAAGAAAATACCATTAACTGCTGTGTTTTGGGGACATTAATACTTTAAAGTATTATGCAATATCTGTACTTGATGTTCTTTAGAAGGGCTTCAGAAACTGAGTGGGGTTTTATACAAGGTACTGTAATATCTGTACTTGACATTGTTTAAAAGAGCTTCAGAAACTGAGCGGGGTTTTCAGATGTGATTATAGTTGGCTCAGCTCTGCTCTCTCCAAATGAAATAGGTATATGACTGGATTCATTCATAGTAAAACTAAATAGATGTTAAGGCCTATTAAAGATCCTTCAGAGAGTTTCTGAAATAAAATATTACCATAATTTTGGCATTTGTGCTGGCAATATAGATTGTAAGAATCCCTAGAGTCATTTCGTAGCTTGAAATACTCAGAAAAACAGCCTCCTGTTTTTGCTGTTCTGGCAGGGTAAGACAAATGTAGGCTTAATCTTTTTTCAGCAAATGTTGCAGCTCCACTGGTTTGGTGACTGCAATAATTAGGTAAAAGTTAACCAAGGAGTTGCATCAGCTTGAGTTACTTTTGGAGAGCTGGAGCAAAAGTGATTAGATGAAGAGGGGCTGTAATCATGCAGCAAATTGAGGTTATATGTTCTTTGATGATTCCCTGCAGCTTCTTCTTCAAGGAGACTAAAAGCATGGAGAAAAATTCCTCAACAGGAAATCTTAGGCAAAAACTTTAAACAAAACTTGGAAACAGTTGAAAAGTCACAGCATGGAAAAAAAGGAGCGTCTGCAGAGAAGCAGATTGCAGCTGGGAAGCAAGGACATGCCTAGTCTTGCAAAGAATAGCCAAATTTAGATAAGACTGTGTGTGTCTAAGGATTTGTTATTTTAATCTTTCCGCTTGCAAAACTCCTATGGAAAAACAAATCACATGCAAGTAGTTCCCTGTCACCGTACATGGTGGCTCATGGCAGCTCTAGCAGTGGGAACCAGAGCTATTGCTCTGAACACTCAGAAGCAAATCAAGGGAAAAGGGGGTCAGTCACAGAAACCCACTGACAAAAATTGCATGCCTGGGCCTGAACGTCATAGAAGAAAGGAAATGTAGTTTTACCTGATCTGCTTTACTAAGAGGCATGCCCATCAACAACATGGGAACTTCTATGGGGCAGCAGAGGTTAATTACATTTCATTTTTCTAATCTTTTATTTCATGAAGGTTTTACGTTTCAGGTGATTCCTTCCTTATAAGAATTCCCTTCCACAAAATAAATACTTCTTTTCCCTTAAATGAAAACTCATATTTCTAGTCAACCAAGATAACACATTTTCTTACTGTTTTTGTGGTGCAGTCGCTCAGGCAATGGCCTGCAGTTACAGAAAGCTCCAACAGCAGCATTCACTGACCCTGTTTTGAAGCTATCAATACTCTGATCTACAGTAAACACAGTGGTACTGGAAACCAAAGAAACAATCGCACAGGTGACACTTCCCTGGAGGAATCGCCCATCACACTACACAAAGCACTCCTTTCTGTGCTTTGTATGTAGCCTGCTGCTAGGTTTGAAACACAAAATAATAGTGTTGGAGAGCTGGGATCTCTTAGTCATTTGAAGTGTTTATCATCACTACCTGGAATTTCACACAGCAGTGAAGTGGAAAGCAATGAAGAACATTGAATCATTTACACTCTTGTCACCCTTTCTGTTAATCACAAGTTTGAACTGATAACTTGACAGTTCCAAGTATCTTGTTACACGTAAGAGTTGTGGGTGTTCATCATTGCTAGGAATGAGGCAAGTTTTAATGTCTTCAGTTCAAGATCATCACTTTTGTAATATTTGAGAAGCAAAATCAAGCCCAGTGTGTAACACAGCTTATGCAAGGCAGGCAAATCCGAGAGATGTGATGTCTTATTGCCATAGCCATGCAACTGAATTAACAGAATTTGAAAGAGACTGATGAACAGCTTGTGAAGTCACAAACAAGGAAGACATCCATAGTTCAAAAGACTAATTAAGGTCTTCTCTGATTAATAAGAGAATGACATGAAGATATGAAAATGTACAAATATAGCATTTAAAGATATTTTATATATATTCATAGCATGAACAATTGCTTCTAGTGCATAATACTACATACAAAAAGCAAAAATATCATTGCTTACTATAAGGGAACAACACGTTGGATTCATGCTACTTGAACCCATTTCTACTGTGTAGCCAATACTGTATCAAATCTGGCTTTTACTTTCTCAAATACTGTCTCTAAACCTCCCTGAGAGGAAAGCAAATAGCAGGTCCTTGGAGCATCAGAGCTGGTCACTGGAGCAAGCAGTCAGCAAGGGACAAATCCTAGCAGAAGCCACCAGCAAAGAGGAATGTTTCATGCTGGTGTGTGGTCAGCATGGCCTGCACGCCACCTCTGCTATCCGCTACTGCGACAGCGATTGGTGGGAGTGAAGGAAAACAGACCAGTAGCCTAAACAATCCCTCTGGAGGGAGACAGGAAGAAATACTCTCCAGGTTTTTTTATTATAGGTCCACTCTTGTAATAGCAGCTGAACTGCATCAAAGAGGTATCTGCCAATATACATTTATCTCTTGCATTTTTCACAAACTGGGGTTTCTGAAAATTAGTCTAACACCCACCTGGGTATTCTTCCTACATAAATATGAAAAGGAAAAAAAAGATGATGATCAGAATGTATTAATTTAAACTAATATGTAAGAAAGAAAAAATAGAAACTGTTGCCTGAAATACTTTTTCTTAAATTAAAAAACTCCTTATATGTAAAGCCATTTAACAATAGGCTAATCATAGCCTGGAAGGATAGTGCCCTCTGGTGATAAAAATGCCCCTTTATTTAGTGGTCTGAAGTTAATCTCTTGTTTTTTTCTTATGACGCTTCAAAGCAGCTGCACTAGACTACCCCATTTCCAAAGCTTTATTTCTGACATATGCTTAACTAAAAAGCTTTTATTTGTAGCAAAGATATCTGATTAGGTATGATTATAAAAATCTAACATATTAACATTTTCTTACCTGATACAAAAAGCTGATGATGACTCTGCTGTTCTGAACAATCTCAGTACTCCTGTGATTAGCAGGAATTTTATAAAGGCAAGAGTTACATACTTTATGGATATGCTTTTTAAGAACAAACAGAGGTCTAACATTCAGTCATTCACCTGCTCCAGTTCCCAGTGAGTTCATCTAGGTAAGTACAGAAAAGAGAATATCTTCATATTTAACCCTAATTATAAAAAAGATTCTACATCCATAATGTGTTCCAAATATCTCACTAATTCATTCACGTACAAGGAAGTAAGTACAATTGAGTGGGGGAAAAGAAAAATATATATGTAAATATATATCTCCACAAACTAAGGAATCTTGCCCAAAAACTACTGAAATATCAAAATGTGAAAAGGACCAAGATATTGATTATATTACCCACATCACAATACTAACTGGTGTTATTCAGAGATATGCCTCCTGGATAAGTATGTAGAACATAACTATTGTGCAATTATGGTAATCTTCATTTCACTTCATATCATAATTTATTCTCTAAAATATCTAGTTTGCTTCAAATATTGTTGTCCCACTCTACATCCCTCAAAAAGGAAGAAAAAGAAAGGGGGTGGGGGTGAGGTTGCTGAGAGAAGTGAAATCCTTCTGACAGGAGGTAAGATACAACTGTATAAATGCTGGTGTAAACCTGCCTGTGCTCATGAAAAAGGAAGCTGGGAGATGGAGAAATCTCATAGTCTGTGCCAGACATGACATTTCTAATCACTAGTCATGTCTTCCAGGCATTCACACTGCAATTCCTTAGAGATTTTTGTTAGTGTTTTTCCATAATTGTGTGCCCAGAATAAGAACCCTCCTCAAAGATGAGATTAAAGTAGGCTAATTCTGCCTTGGAAAAGGGTGGAAGCATGATGGTGAATAACAGGAAAGCTCTGGAGAGCTGAAGCATGCTACCGTGGCAATTGGAGGAAGCATTATTCACCTTCCCACACACTGCAGCAGCAGCAGCAGTTGCCCTTGGATGGTTTAAGGACTACACACTGTCTGTACCAGATATTTTTGATTCCCCACATGGTCTAGTGACCCAGACAACACCCTGTGCTTATACTGCATCACTGTTGCTGGTTCTGTAGCACCATAAATCCTAATAATAATGCAATAAATTGTCTAGAATCCCCTAAAAATAGGATATGTTCAAGGTTTTAAGTAGTTCCCCTCACAGCTACATTTCAGAAATAAAGGACAACAGGAAATGACCGCTGAAATGAAAAACATTTCACTTTCATTGCCCTTTTCCAAGATAGGCCTATCCAAAGATTTGAACAGAACCACCTCATAGTATGTATCTGTCCTGCCTTTAAACAACTCTATGTTTCATGAGATTTAGTTTTGAGAATTTGAAGATAGGAATAGTAAGAAAGCCAATTTTATCTGAATCTATGCTAGTGAACAAGTTTAAAGTAGCACTAACGTTCTATTTACAGTTCATACAAAATTAAATTAATATTATTGAGGTAAATGACCTTCTGTGCATTGCCTTTCAAAATTTAAGCAGTAATCATGTGGGGAAAGATTATATAAAATGTAGTTTAAAAGTTGCAAATTAAGATGCCAATAGGAACATTTCTATTCTCTCTAGAGCAGAAAATCATATAAGTGAAATCTGCTACCATTTAACCAATACTTCTAAAAAGTTATCTTTGTGATGCAAGACCCAGTTCTGCCAATTAGTCTGCATTTTCACTGTCTTAGATGTTTGTACTTGTTTTCTAACAAAAATAGTTGGGTCAGATGTTTATAACGTTGAGCAGTCAGCACCATAATGTTAAAATATTTAGTTATGCATTTAAATTTTCATGAGCATTTGACATTACCAAAATGTATCAATGTTAAAAAGATCAAGTATAAATTACTGTATTTTTTTATTTAAATAGCAGCAGAAACAGGAAAGAAAAGTACTTGAAATTAAAACCAAATCAGCAAGATCATGTAATATGCTGCAGAGTTACCTTAAGGCTTTTTAAGTTGTCCACCAGTCATTTTAGTCTAGAGGGAGTTACTATGTACACTGCACTTCTGAAAATAGGTAATTCACTCCATGTGCAGATCTTCATTTTGAAGTAGTCTGGGCATGTGGAACAGCACCCACGCCAGAATCAAACTGGCTGCTCCTAGGAAAAGTAACTATTTTCCCTTTCTCCCCCATTCCCAGCAGTAGAAACAAAACAAGCTCCACGTGCCTCACATCCTTGTTCCTCTTCCCACAGCAAGAGTTAGGGTTACATCAGGCTTCAACCTTCATGTAAGATGATTCAGTTTTAATATAGTGCTATAAAGCCTTCAACTGATCCAGTTGTTCGTACTGCCC
>JBCJKH010069310.1:0-27045 GCA_039877255.1 Loriculus beryllinus | reverse complement strand
CTGGGAAACACCGGGACACTAGGGTGGGCAGGTGTACCGGCCATTTCCAACAGCACAGGCGGCAGTGGCGGTGAAGGACACAAAGCAGGGAGCAGCAGAAATCACAAGATATGGATGGGAAAGTCCTGTGGCCACAGAGGGGGTTACAGGGTCAAGACAGGAGAGGAGATAGGCCTGGCATGGTATGGTGCACCAACACGGTGTTCCACAAAATAATAAATAGCAAGACTCACCAAATTCCCACTGCTTCTCAACCCCTACATGTTGGTGACAAAAGACGACCAAAAAAGGTCCATATAAATACACACATGTGCATGCAATGAGCTTTGCACCGCTTCTGTGAACAAAGGAAGGCAACTTTGGAAACTCCTGAGAAAGAAGGTGGGTTTTCCTCAGCCATTCAGCCTTTTGTCAGTCAGAATAAGTGGAGACTCACCTTTCCTATGCCCTGCAGTGGAACATGGCTCCCTTGCAGACCTGCAGCTGCTTTAGTTTCCTTATGACTTTCACATAAACAACTTCTGCCGTTTCCAAGGAGATGAGTCTGTGGACAGTTGTAAGGAGGGCAGTGACCCGAAGCAAATAATGAATAACAGAGGGAGGGAATAAAGCACCACAAAGTTTTAGAGTTTGTGGTCAAGGTCAGTAACGCAAAGGTGGGGGGGGGGGGGGGGGAACACAGACATGGGGGACCTTCTATTCAGGAGAAAGGGAAGCAAACCCCTGTTTTTCTGCAAGTGAAGCCAGAGGAAAGTGGAAGAGGCCAGCTCACCAGCCCTGGTGATAATGATCCAGCTAGTATAGCGTAGACTTCAGTATAAAACCCCCCAACTTTGCCAGCATAGCAGAGGGTAACACACCCTGCAGCTGGAAGGGGAGCTCCTCAAGCTACTCCTAAGAGGACAGGCTTAGCAAGGAGTGTGAAGGAACACAACACCGCATGACCAAGGCACCTGTGTTTGCAGAACCCTTGCTGTGGACATAGTTACGGATGCCTTGCTCTCTCCCACAGCTCTCTCAGATGCAGAGGCTAGGGAATGGTTGTATTGTGCATAGGGCCTCTGTCAGCGTTATTACTCTAGTAGATATGCTCTGGTGGAGATGAGTCCTTTTATATCTTAGCCAGTAAATATAGTTTACAGCAACCATCCTGCACAGGAGTAATGTCTACAACACTGCAGTCTGCAGGGAAGGACATGGGCCAGGAAAAGGACCAAGTCACTACATCAGCAAGACATCACCAAACATCCTAGACACTTCCAGACCACTAGGACAAGAAACCTATCAGGAAATAATTAAGTAGCTTGACGTATGTTTGGACGTCAACTGTCCTACCATCAACTTTTTCCCTCACAAGTATTTAAGTTTCTATAAAACCATCACAGACAAGTTTGTTTTCTAAAAAGGGTTACACAGCCTGAATCCAATGCCACCTCAACCTATCACTCTTTTATTCCATGCTACTGCGGATGATGGTACACAGCCCTAGAGAGAGGTGCTTTAAAGCAGATATTGCTTCTCCAATAGTGATGTTTGTACTAAGGCTTGTTTGAGGCTTAGGGGAATTTAGCACTTGAACAACACTTGCTAAAGCAGCCAAACCACGTTGTTTAGACAAGTCCTTCGTTGAGGAAATTAGTGCACTCACTTGAGCCTGGGGAACAGCCAAGATAAAACTATGCATGTTAAACAGAGGCTGGCAAAATACCCCACTTATGGCAGAGGGGGTTGGAAGTAAAGAAGAAGGAAGAAATATTCCTCTCCCAACCCCAGTAGCCTGCACTGCTGTGATGAGTAGGGTGAAGCCCTTGGACTGTGCAGGTCCCACCTCCAATCAGCATCGGTCCTTTGGATTTTTTAACCAGAACTGACCCGGTCTGTGCTGGTGGATGCAGTAATGATGCTCAGATGTACAGTGTTATTCACAAAGAAACCCACAAAGTACATACATACGCAGCAACAAGCATGGGGCAACTCAATACTGACCATGGGCTTGCCATTAACCATCAGCCTGGCCAAGCCACCTTTGTCTGACTCCAAGCCTGAGCCAGGAGGCTCCTGGAGTGCAGGGCCACACAGCTGCAACCCTGTGTACACTGCCAGGCACAGCAAACTGCTCTGTAAAAGCACTTCACTAATTCAATTACACTGCCTACCTCCGACCTTGCTGCAGCTGGTGTGCTCACCCCTGGGATGTGAGCATGAGCAGCACTGGTACCTTCAGTGGGACCACTTCTGCCTGTTGGCTCACCATCACACGCAGGCTGGGAGAGAGCTTGCACAAAGGCTGTTAGGAAGCAATTCCACAATCAGATCCATACCTGTATACGTGACTTTAATGCCCCAGAGGAGAGTAAGCAAGCTGGAGTTTGGTACCTTAAGACAAACAGAATTTCCCATTTCATCATGGTCATGTAAGTACTAATGTGATTTACCTTTACACTGTTTATATTTGGTTTTGCTGAATGCGGCCTGCATTGAGTGCCAGAGTACTGGATCAGGTTGCTGTAAAAATCAATTGACATTTTAGTTACTGCTGTCTAGCACAAGTAAGCATGTCAACAGTGGAGAGTTATTGAACACCACTGAAATCCTAAATGTTACAGAAAGGCCAGCTGTGACTCCCTCATACTCCTTCTCCCCTCCTTTCCATTACTTCCCTGTATTCCTGGCCACATCACCAAAAGTTTCAAACGAATTTTCTCTGAGGTTAAAAAGTTCAAAAGCATTTAGCTATATATATAGTTACGTCCCATATTGTAAAGTAGTATATGAAAAAGTTTTTTTCCACTGTGAACTATTGCAGATTCAGGGAATAATTCTGGCCTAACAGTTTCCCAAAAGATATACACTACAACAATAATGTGATAATGTAAGGGATGCTTCCACTAAATTCTTGAATCATAGAATCATAGAATAGTTAGGGTTGCAAAGGACCTTAAGATCATCTAGTTCCAACTCCCCTGCCATAAGCAGGGACACCCCCCACTAAACCATTCCACCCAAGGCTCTGTCCAACCTGGCCTTGAACACAGCCAGGGATGGAGCATTCACAACTTCCTTGGGCAACCCGTTCCAGTGCCTCACCACCCCAACAGTAAAGAATTTCTTCCTCATATCCAGTGCTTGTTATCTCACAGAGACCCTGGTTCATTCAAAATCACTGTGAGGGCAACCTTTTAGAAACAAAAAGGTGCTGTCAGAGCACCTTCAAAAAGGAAAAAGAAAAGAACAGATCAAAGCATTTTTCAGAAAGCAATACAAAGATACCAATCTTTTGACCTGACCCACTGGGCATGCACAATTTATAGTGGTTTTTTTCATAACTGAAAACAAAGTTTCAGATGAATCAAGGAATGATTCACTGTTTATCTGACATAAGAGAAATTTTTAAGACTTGCCCCAACACAGACTATACCAAGAAACTCCCAGAATGCTGGCTGCTGCTTTGTCTATTCAAGCCAAGCCTTGCTGGTGAAAGGTTATGTGAGAGGCCATTTTCATGACACAATCCAAATTGGTCTGGTTTTTACCCTTTCATTTTCCTTTGAGAACCAGGGAAAAAGCTTGGTCAGCTGTACTAGCTGTGCTGCAACTCTCTTTCAGCCTTACTCCCGCCAGACAAAGAACAGCCTTTCCACTGACAAAAAGAAATAAAAATAATGTTGTAGGCAAACTGCATTGTTGTTTTGGGAACACCCAGTCTGTAGCATCCTGACACAACTGCTTTAATCAGCCTGAAACATATGACCTTCTCAGGACATTATCTCAGTAGCAGGTACTCCTGTGCCTTCTTCAATCTAAGAGGGTTAGAAACGAAGTGGTGACAGCTACAAAACTAATAGGAAGTGAAACCTCACTGAATCAATACAGCATTTTAATGTGTTTTTAAGTTCTGTCAAGTCCCACTTTAAATAAGTTTAGAAAAAATGAATAAAATTTATTAGAGAAGTCAAGGAACTTGGGAGTTTTTTTAAAAACTGACACAGGCAAATCCATGGGAATTAGTCTGCTGTACAAGCTGTGACATACAAACTGACAGTCTTGGAACCGGATATATAAAGGTTAAATGATTGGCTTCTTCTTTGGTACTACCATAACAGAACCTATTAATTCCTGAATTTCAATTCAATGCAGAACTTTCATACAATATTTTTTTTTCGGTCTTGGAAAAAAAAGGAAAATAAATTACACTGGTTTTTTTTCATGACACTGTATGTACTGTGAGTATGATAAAACCTGGTATTTCAATGAAGAAATAAATTTCTTAAGGCTTTTATTTCATTGTGTGAGACCTTATAAGCATCCATACTGATTTTTCTCTAGTTTCTTTTTGTAAGAGATAAAAGAGAAGAAAAAAGAGTTGTGTAAGTCATTCCATTTTCTTTCTAAGTACTTCAGGAACAAGGCAAAGAAATAACCAGTGGGAAAAAAAGCCCACATTTTTTTAAAAGACAGGATTTTTAGGAATAAAGCAAACTTGGGTCATAATGTCATTAGAGCTCTGCTATTTTCTTTAATGAGCACAGCAGACCCAATTCCTCATTACATTGGGCTTTTGTTCATAAGTGCATGATAAACTCCAATTCAATACTCTGCGGGGACATAGAGTTCTTGCAAACTTCTTTAACTTGGATGAGCAAATGATAACTGAACTTAGCATTCAGAGGAGCAAGACCACGAATTCCTTATCTAGTAACAATTGGTACATTAGCATGAAAGCTAGTGTTATCAAAATATTTACCTTTTTAAGTCTTTAATCAGTCCAAAGTAACTAAATATGATCTTTTTGTAATAAGCATGAAATACAAAACCAAATGCTATCAATGGCCACTAACATACTTTTCTTGCTTCTCTTGTAAGGTTCCTCGTATCTTCTCCTTTTATCCACCCCCGTGTTATAGTTGCTTTTTCTCCCTCATCGCCTCTCTTTTCATTGTACCTACATCATCCTATAGCTTTGTTGCTTTTTCTTCTCTCTTTGGTATTCTTTTTCTCCCGCTCTCTCTTCCAAAGTAAAAAAATCCAATTATTTTTCCCACATGAGAATAACTATCAAGTTTTTTCCCTTCATATTTAGAACCCAGTTTCAACAAATGCTGTTTCTTCATAGTACACTGACTGATGTGGAAACTGAAGTTGCTCTCCTCAGTACTCTACATGAAGAATGCAAAAATTACATTTTCTCCCCACTGTTATTTTCTGCTGATGATGCCATCATGCTCTTCCATATGTAGTTTGCTTAGCTTGGTCATTTCTCAAAAAAATCTGCTTTTGTTCATTAGATTGGAAGCAGCTCTCACAGCTTTCTAGAGAGCAAAGCAGAGTATGAGGTGTCCTGATAGATTGGAAGGCAGAAGAAAATTACTGTCTCTGGTTCTTGACCTTTGATTAAAAAAAGAAAGACTTTGCTGTTGTGGAAAGGGAAGGTTTTCAAGGGTATCTTCAGAATAGAAGACTGTGTATCTATGCACAGGCACAATAATTAGAGATTAGAGGGGCAAATGCAAAAAGACATATTAGGGTAGGGTGAGGCAAGTGTAAGAGTGGGTTGAAATGACAATCGTAGTGAAGAAATAACATGAGGCAGGGTACGGATTCATTCACAGTAAACACTTCTAGTGCATGATAATTTTCACCTTTTATGTCTCAAATATTTAATGGGATCACTGAAAGATAGTTCTGAACATTGCAACTTGCCCTCTAGGCAGATGAAATAGACAGATTGTGTCCTCACTGTCTCCCTGGAACTTATTTTCAACGTAAACTTCTGGTTTTACTAATACTTTTTCAGAGAAAGTGTTCAGTCTCTTCATCCAACATCCTTTAACTCCTACTCCATGAAGATGGAATAGAAGGTAGATTTTTAGCCAGATAACTAGAAGAGCTTGGCAGGGACAAGCACAGAAACACAAAGAGGGTAATTATTCACAGGATTTGTCTCTTTTTACCTACTACCACCTCTACATTTCTTTTTTTCATATATTCGTTTCTGTGCTGCTGATAGGTAGGCACCTGGTGGGGAACAAGAACTCCATTCTGCATTTATACAGCAGGCAACCTAAGAACAAGAATGAGGAAAAAAAAAAAGTACTAACAAGGAAAAGATGTTTCACTCCTGGCAAGAAATGATTCCCAAGGTCATTGCTTCTCAGCAACAGATGAGTCTTTAAAGATGCAGAAAATCTGCAAGCAGATCTGAGTCAGAGTGAGTCCTCAAATTTTATTTTGGAGACCTATTTTGTTCAAGAATAATTTTAAATAATTTAATCTGTTTACATGACTTAGAATATTCATAGCAACTCCAACACATCTACATCGTGCATCCTGAACAGGCACAATAACCTAAGTATTAATGTCAAATAGTTTGTATATCATATGGTATATAATGAGTATTCAAAAATGGTCTATCACTACTTCTGCCCTAAATTGTCTGAGAAAACTTACAATGTTCAGAGCCATGCAACAGAATCCTTGTTTCATGTAATCTGTTTAAATAAACTTCCATGACTTCAGAGATGCAAAGAAAATCTGAATAAGATGCTATGAACTCCTGCATAATGTTGCAGATATAAAACTAACTTAAATCAATTATAAATTATTTAAGAGACATTCCTCCCTATTAACTAGATGTACAGTTTCTGACTGCAAGGTAATTTAGTGAATCACCTGGGACTTGACTTAAATTCTTGCTAGTCTGTGTGACCTTAATAAATCAACAAGAGATGGGACGAGGACTGATGTTCCAGGATGCCTGAGCCTTCCAGCCTCATTGCTGAATCCTGAGTTTGGTAGTGACCTTACATTCCCTTTATGTAAAAGAAGTGCAGTATATGACCAAAACAAGCAGCATGCTCAGCTGCTTGTTTTGTCAGCATGTTACCCAGCTAACAAAAGCTGTGTGGGAAACTCTATCAATTTAGATGTGTATGAAGTCCTACACTAGGACTTGGCACCTTTTTCTTCTTGGGACTTGGAATTTGGAGTCCTCTTCTAGCAGTGAGCACCAAAATCTATTCTTCAGAACAATGAATAGAGTCCCTGTATCTTCTCTAGCTTCTCTGGTATATGACTTCATTTCATGTGGCTGCTGGTCACAACATTGTTCTTTGTGTTATTACTGGAAACCACTAAGGTTTGTATTAACAGACAGCCTGCCAAAGGTATTTAAAAGGCCTACTGGGCTGTCAGCAGATAAAAAAATTCCAATAAGCAATGCTCATTTTCCTTTAAAATGTAGCTGGAGGAAATCGTGTCCATCTTCCCTATGCTGTTACCCGGTGGTTAAAGCATTGGCCAGGAAGTGGGAGTTCCTGGGAAGCATTCATGCTGCATCCCTGACCGCCATACTAGACAGGGAGGAAGACAAGCAGGAAGGAAATGGGGAGTCACCACCTTTGTGTCTGAAGTTAAGACCCTGTTCAGAAAGGCATGTGAGAGTCTAGGCCAAGGAGAAAGCAGCTAAGGCAAAAAACAGAGTAAAACAAGGATGTGTCTCTCTCCCCTAGTTTAATTGTTGAAAGTGTCCTGGGTTTTACTTATACATTTTTGTAGTAAATAGTTCCTGGATAAAAACCAGCACTGGCTTGGGAATAACTACCAGAAACCAGGAGTAAATGCCTACAGTTCCCTGTGTCTCCTTCCTTCTATCTCACACCAGTGTCATACACTTGCCATCCTTCCTAACAGGGACACAACTTCAACAGTTGAGGTGATGAATGCTCCCCTTCCATTTTGAAGTCCTTCTGAGCACCTGGGACACTCTCCAGGGAGTTAGAAGTTGTTGGTGTAAATCCCTTTGAGGTAAAAGCCAATTCTATCATCACCGAGTTACTGCACTGATGATGTGCATTCTACCAAATATGGCTGAGCACTGAAGCCAACTGTGGCTATAACAGAAGCACCTGACTTGAGCTCAGAGACGTTCTTCTCAGCTGGACCTCTTTTGAAACTGTTCTACCTAGTTCCTAGCCCACAAATGGGCACAAGGGTGCCAAGATGCCCAGCTTGTTTTTTATCCAGAAACAGACTAACAGAGTTTAGGTGGCTGCTCAGTGGAGTTTTCGGATCTGAATTTTTAGATTACCCATACTCTTTTCTGGAGTCTAGCCCTGAGTCTTTTTAGGCTACCTTTATACAGTTAAATGGTGTATAGTCAGAGATTTGGCAAAGTATAGCAGGACTTTAAGTGACCTGTAGTTCTGGTACATGATAACTCAGCTCTTCTCAAAGCAACCAACCATTCAGCATAAAACTATTTTATAGTCTTTCTGCTAGAAAAATTTGGTCTCCTAAAAAGAAGCCAGTGACTAACTTGCCCATCCCTGCTGCATTTGTGACACCTAAGGAGGCAGGGTTCTGGCACAACAGATCAGAATACATGGTAGATGTACAAACACATGCTCAGAAGTAAACCAATGCCATGCTTTCTCCCACATTGTATGCTGTAGCTTGCTCAATCATTGAGGCCAATCTGTGGGATGATACATGAGTCTGGGCTTGACACCAAGCTTGGGCCTGGCTTCAAAGGCAGTAGGGGAGTAGCCTCTGGCTTTCTGGTGTCTCTCTGCAAAACAGGAGTCACAGAACTTTGCTTCTTCAGACAGCTGCTATGAAGAAAAAATGCACTAAACACTGTGGAGTGCCCACTTGTTGTGGCAACATGCCAAAACACAGATCTAAGAGGGGAGGGTGAACTTTTAGAAGAGATATTTATTGGTATTTTCTGGTTGGAATGAAACAAGCCTCAACAAAACTAGGTGTAAACGAAAGCAGCTGAAGGTATCTAATTTAAAAAGCAGTTCCTTCTAAGCTGCACAAGTTTCATTGTGTAATTACTAGCTCTCCAGTAACTGACCAAGTGTATTCTGCAGTAAAGTGCTGTTTTGTGACATACAGAAACTGGAAAACATTTTAAAAAGTAAATATAATTCAGATCTTATATTTTAGAAAAGATACAATTACAACTATATGTATTGCACTATCAAGAAATAATTCTGCCGCTGTACATGGCTATAAAAGTCCTTATCTAGTTAAAAAAAAAAAAAGGGAAGTTGATAAATCATCAAGGAAGGAAATACTGAGGTTTAAAACAGACACAAATTTGTTTTTTGTCAGCTTATCGTTTTAGAAACTCAAATGCAGTAATTTTGGATGAGTTGCCAGATTGTTTCCTTCACAATTCTGCCTTTCTCCTATCCATTCTTTAGGGATCAAAACCAAGCATATTAACCTCAGTCAGTGAACACGCAAATCAAACAAACACATTCCCCTAACTTCAGGCTCTGATTAATTCCACTGGTAGCCTTTGACCTTGATTTCCACAGTGTCTTGCAGCACATACAGAAGCCTGACCTGGTATTGGAAAACTGCAGAGACTTTGTTTGGAAAAATAAAGCAACCTCCATCCCCATTACCAAGTACTACATTAAAATCTATAAAACAAAGGGCTGAAATCTGAAGTTTAGGCCTTGGAGCCAGTTTCGCAATCTGTTTCCTGTAGCCAGAGTTCATTTGCAGTCTGTGGAAAAAACAACTTCTAAAAGATAAAAGGTTCTGCCGTGACTTTCAATCAATCTTAGCATTCAGTGTGGGAATTTAGCTGTACCAAAGTCTAATACCAACGCTTCAGTTATGATTCTGGTTGACTTTATTTATCTCGGATGTATGCAGCCATTACCAAAGACACCCCACAAGTGCAAACTTATCATGGGAAAAAGGAGATCTATCCAACTTCTGAAGACCAGGATTAACATAGAAATAAAGCAAGAGCACATGACATGCCTATTCACAGGAAAACTGGGAGACCATAACGAGTGACGACAGAACAGGACAGGAAACTGAAGTCGTAGCTGATGTAAAAACATAAAAGACACTGGCAGAATTATTTTCTTTGAACCCATCAGTTACGATGGGTGGAGGCCTTGAGTGCTTAGAGAATTCAAGACTCACATTTATTACAGGTAGTGATGATTTCAGTAGATATATTGTTCACAAGGGTGCCAAAGGTCTACAGGAAGCAGCTGCATGAAGCAGTCCAGGCCTGTCCATGCTGCCAAACAAGGGCAGTGCAGACTACTTGTAGAAAGGATTTTATGGAAAAAAGAGATTGGTCTTCCTTGAAAGGTTCAGGTAATGACAGAATGACACTTATTTTTCAAGCTTTAGAGAAACAGCGCCAGAAAAAAAAAGGAATGTCAGACGAAGAAACCAGATCCTTTAAAGTTGTTGATGGGTGGTGTTGGTGAGTCAGTCCAGGCGCTGTTCCTGGACTCAGAAACGTGTCTTTTAGTGGTATGTGAGTTGTTGTTTCTCCACCTAACTTCAGTTTTGAGGTTTAAATTTTAGAGCAGGAATTGTGTACGTGAGAAGTCGAAAGAATTTTCTGCAAGATCCTATAGGCCTGATTCCTGTTTACAATTTCATAGAATCATATAATTTCCTTGCAAGCATTCTTTTGCACTTCAGTAT
The DNA here is from genome assembly GCA_039877255.1 of Loriculus beryllinus. Lineage (NCBI taxonomy): Eukaryota > Metazoa > Chordata > Aves > Psittaciformes > Psittacidae > Loriculus > Loriculus beryllinus. The sequence goes on along the minus strand of JBCJKH010069310.1, from coordinate 16,575 downwards.
ACTCAGAATTATGGTTTTATGACTGCTGTAATGTGACAGCTGCAAACAGGTGGTTTTGCCTTTGTTTCCTTCTCCTCTCTGCTAAGAGGTGAATTGGATCAAGGAAGCGATTTGGCTGAAAATTAACCTTATCAAAAAAGTGCCTTTTTGCCCTGCAGGAAAAGCAAGGGAAACACCAATACCAGCCTGTTTGGTGGTAGACTACTTAATCATAGAATGGCTGAGGTTGGCAGGGACCTCTGAGGGCCATCTGGTCCAACCTCCCTGCTCAAGCCACCTACAGCTGGTTGCCCAAGGCCATGTCCAGGGCATAGACCTCTGAATATCCCTAAGGATGGAGACTCCACAACCTCTTTAGGCAACCGTTCAGGGTTCACACAGGGTTCAGTCACCCTCACAGTTGAAAAAATGTTTGCTTTAGTTCAGAGGGAACCTCCTGTGTTTCAGTTTGTGCCCACTGCTGGTCCTGTCAGTGACAAAACCCTAGCTTCATTCTCTTTGCAACCCCTTTCATGTATTAATATACATGGATGAGAGCTCCACAGCGTGTTTACTTAGGCGACATCAAAGGTTTCTGCTGAAGCCCACACCTGACAAGCCTCTGCAGCGGCTCGAACCACGCGTCGGCTGCACTTCTTGCCAATGCAAGCCCAGCACCGGCATTGCTTTACTCCTGTCTGCTTCCAGCCAGATATCTGCTCTCGATAACCTGTTGCGGTGCAACACACACAAAACGAACCACCACCACCACGAGCACAGCCTGTGCGGAAACAGCGCCGACCGCTCTCTCCTACACTCCCCTCCTCGTCAGCCTCAGGCGCTGACAGCCTCGTCTCGGGTCGGGCCCGCTGCGCGCTGCCCGCCGGGACGTGTAGTTCTCCCCGTCGGGCGCAGGGCCACCCTTTGGCCGGACTACACATCCCAACAGCCCCTTCCGGAGCCGCCGCTCCCCGCTGCGATTGGGCTGCCGGCAGTCAGTGCTGAAAGGTGGTTGGCGGGTGGGCACATCCGTCATGTGGGTTCCCGGCCACCCCTCTCTGCCCCCTCCCCGCTCCGGGTGAAGGGTTCGTCGGGGGTCTGTGGCGGCCCGGCGCTGGTGGGGAGGTTTGAGGGGGCCGCCCCGCGGTGGAGAGGCAGGGCTGGGGCCGTCCCCTTCCCTCCATGCCTGGAGCGGGAAGGAGGAGCCGCCGGCGCCGCGGGGTGGTGGCTGCCCCGCTCCCTGCCGAGAGAGGTGAAGCGCCAGCGGCGTTCTTCGCTCGGCAGCCCCGGCGTCGGTGGCCGGCGGTTGGCGCGGGCGCCGGCCGGGGCTGAGGGAGCTCCCTCCCGCTCTGCCCCTATGCGGTGCAGGCAGAGGTCTCTCCTCTCGCCGCCGTGTTTGTCGTCTCTGTGGGCAGGTTGGCTGCTGCCGGGAGACCGCCATGGGGCGGCCGCGTCGGGGCTGCTGAGGAGGCGTTGGGGAAGCAGCCCGGCGGCCCCATGGAGGAGCGGGAAGGTGAGGTGCGTTGGGACGGGCTGTGCAGCCGCGACGCTGCCACCCGCGCCGCCGCCTTGGACACCATCGGGCAAGCCGTTCTCCGCCGTAGCGAGACCATCGTTCCTGTGGCCGCCGTGCAGCCTACCCGGGCCGCCGACGGGCTCCTGGTTCCCGCCGCCCGCGACGGGCTGAGCGAGGTGCTGGCCCGCCTGCTCATGCTCTCCAAGCGCTGCCCCTTCCCCGACGTGAGGGAGAAGAGCGAGGCGATCCTCAGCGGGGTGCAGGTAAGCACGGCAAACCCCACCTCTGCCGTGGGACTGGGCATTCTCGGCTTATCAGCTGTGCAAAGAGGTGGTCGCCTGACCCGGGCTGGTCAGATTTATTCGTGCAGTAATAAATGCCCCCTTCTCTTCTTCCCTCGCGAAGAAACATTTGGAAAAACATTAAAAAGCGGAGGGGAAGCGTCAGGTTTTTGAGTGTAATCCCGCGGGGAGGATTTATCGATGAATAGCTGGAAAGTAGCTAGTCTTTGGGGCATCCCGAAGGGAGCGCTAAAATCAGAACTGTCGTGCTCTAGTTGTGGTCTATATGACCAGTGTTGTGATGTGACCAGTTTGCTTTAAGACAAAAACAGGAAAGATTTGAGTATAAACGTTCGAGGTGGTCAATTAAAAATGTAAATCGGTATGGGAAGACTTTCAGCTTTTAAAAGCTGTGTCAACTTAAAGACTGTTAAGGCAGAGCATGTCAAAATTCCCTTTTTGTTGTTTATTGATAAATATTTTCTCCACTGGAATCGGTAATAGCAAAAATATTTTGTTTATAGCTTGTAGGCTATTTATCCAATAGAGGATTACATTTACTGACCTTTTATGCTAACAAAAATAAATGTTACTTTGTAGTCTTCCACTCTTACAGTCTAATTATAGTTACTTGCGTTGCAGTTCTCTTGCTCACCTAAAGTTTTTGTGCCGGTTTTGAAATTTCTGATGAAGGGCTTGTATCGACGGGTCCCCAACACTGCCAACAATACCACTAGCTGCAGAGTAGGAAAAGGAAATTCTGATATCTCTTAATCACAAGTGGATACCTAGAGCTGTTTTCAGAGTTAACTGCCTGATTCCCACTATTGTGCTTTTTCTCCCTGAACATTAACAGGTTTAATACAGAGGAATCTACTGGAAAAATATAATATTATCATAATGGTTTTATATATTTTATACAATGTACACAAGTATGTTTTAAATATAAAACATTAGGTATACTAATATATAGAAGAATACAGGTATATAAGTATTTTAAAGGAACTTGAGATGGATAGATTCATATTTGCTCTGTCCTACTTTGAAGTGGTTCAGAGGAAATTGAAAATCAGGTTTGGATTTTTGAAGCTGAGAAAGACAAAATAAACAGCCTAACTTTTCAGCAGTGTGCAATGTGATATGTACAGTATAATTTATTTTACACAGTTTGGGCTGTATTGGGGCATTTTCCTCAAAGCAGATTTTGCCAGTAGAAGCTATAAACACAGTATATGGTTTGTGTGAAAGTCTTGACAGCTGTACTGACCAAAACAAGAACAAGCAAACAAAAACTTTAATATTAATTTGAAAACTTAATCTGGCACTTTTGCATCAGCATCTTCCCTATTAAAGATTCAAATGAGAAGTGAGCCCATTACCAGTGAGAATGAGTCAGTGGAACAGACTGCTAAGGGAAGACTTGCCCTTATCAGGCACAAGTTATCAGAGCCTATTCAGAGGCCAAGCAGGTGGTGATCTCTCACATAACTCTTGGAGGAGGTCAGAATACATGATCTAATGACTCCCTTTTCAGGTTTTTGTATGTGAAGTTACTGGTGTGTTCAGCTATTAGTCTTGTTAAGGAACTTTGTTACTAGCTTTTTTTTTAAATAGGTCAAAAATTTCTGGCAGTAAAGAAGTCCATCTTGATACAGCAAGTTCAAATCCTGTGGTCATACCCGGCTTGATTAATGAAACTAAATGGCAAAGATATAGTAAATATGAAACCAGTGGTGTACACACCAACTGCAGTAAAGGTTTAACAACAAGTTAACCAAAATAAAGTGAAATACATCATTACCTTAAGAAAGATCTTTAAAAACTGCTTTTGTAACTTTTCTCTTTAGAGAGTAGATCTAAGTGAGAAGTATTCTATACTCTTTGAATAGAGAGTGGCAAGTTTTAGTTTTTATGGCTGTACTCATAAATGAAAATTTTCATTGTAATCTTTGGATCCGTATTTGTGGAAGAAATAATCTCATCCAAGTATTCCATTTTGGATGCTGTGGACTACTGTCAGGTGTGAAATGGTTTTCTGTTGATTTCATAGCCAAGAGGAATTTTATTCAAATCTCTGCAATGAAGATGGTGGATAAAGCAAACTATTAAATTAAATATAATTATCTCATAGAACTCATGGCCTTCAGCAGTGATTCTAAATGTAAATAGCTTAGTAGCATTATAAAAATGTGAAATTCTCTTCAGCACAGTATCAATATTTAAAGGACTGACTTGTTCTGTCTTATCTCCCTGTTTTGGAGTACAAAGCAATCTTCAAGTTCACAGCAGTATGTACCATTGTGTCTAAACCTTACTGTCTTCCAAGTTATTCAACGACATAGAGCCCAGAGCGGGAGAGAGAACTCTGAACCCAAAGATTCTCCTAGGAACTTGTCCTGCCCTCCTCCTCCCTCCTGTGGGATGGTCCAACTCAGAGTGGTCATGTGTGCTTAGTCTGACACCCCACGCCCTATGAAATGGAGAATTGTAAAATGTGCTTTCTTCATCCTTCTGCCCTGCATCCAGGATAGGTCAGTGAGGAAATTAACTGAATTTTCCATGTGGTCTGACAGCTGTTTCTTTCTGGGGCTACTGCCCTCTTGTCGGTTGAGCTAAATAAATAATATTGCACGAGCAACTATGCTGCTGTTGTTTTTGCAGCTTTGTGTCTGGAGCAAGGTGGTACAATGCCTTATGTGGCTGGTATAGGTATAAGCTGCAGGCTTGGCAGCAGCGTCTGTTAGCGCAGCATACCTCTAAGCCTGTCTTTGCTGTGGTCTCTCTTTTTGGAGAAAAATTCCACTGGAATACGGTGGAATCCTAAGTGTGCAACTTCTTTGCTGTTAATAAATAGTAGTATTAATGCTGTTGTTAACAAATAGTAATGCCTGGTATTACTTCCAATGTTACCATAGTATAAAAATCTATAAAAATAAATTATTGCTTAATGTAAATTCCTGTTGTTTTGACCTGTATTGAGGATAATGAGTTTCTTATTGCAGGCTATATAATAATATATTTTTCTTAGCCTAAGAAAATATATTTCTCATTTAGATTAGACAAGTTGTTTTTGTAAGAATTATTACAAAGACAGTATCAGCAAACTGGCCCCAAGCCCCCTTGTTCCTAATTGAAACTTTCATGCTTTTATTAATAACAGTGAGGTTGCTGAAGTGCACATATGTATACAATATTTCAACAGCAATGCGTTAATCAAGTGAAAAGAGTTTGAATTTGCATATGAAAATACTTTGAGTATTTTTTGAGCTAAACCCCCAAATATATATCATAGCTTTTTGATATCTTCTAGCACATGTGGTATTTTGCATGCATTTATAGCATATCGCTTATGACCTTGCAGAACAGCAGGTCATTCCACCTAGCATGCTAGGTGTCTGCACATTAACAGATATATGTGAAATGAACAGCAGTGGAAGGTCTTAACATGTTATCATTAAAAATATTCTGAGCAGCCTCAATCAGATCAAGTAGATGTATGTGACTGGGATATAAATACATGGTGTATGTCAGTAGCTGGAGAAGAATCATTGGAAGTGTGAGATCTGCTGCTTAAAATCGCTCATAACTATCCAGTATCTTTTGGTAAAGGCTGAGCAGATAATATTGCTCTCCTGAAGTAAGTTGATAAAAATAGTCTTTTAGGTTAACAAAGAGAATGCATAGATGGAAGACAGGTTCTGCAGGATTGACAGGATGCTAACCTACATAGGAAAAAAAAGATGACAGGTCAGTAAAATAAAACCCACAAATGTCAAAAAGCTCAGAATTTGGCATGGAAAGCTTGACTGGGGCCAAATAGAAGGAAGAAAGAAACTGGTCTCAACAGCTTTGAGAAGTACTATAGCAGTACCAGATACTTTCATTGGGGGGAAAATTAGTAATGAAAAAGACCATTGCTCTCTATTGATCTCTTCATTGACATAAACACTAGAAGCATACAGGAAATGGGAACCAGTGTTTGACTGAAGATGCACATGAAGCGCATGAAGATGCATGAACAAAAAAACTGGAACAGTCAAATAATGAGGTGTAGCTAAAAGGGATATTGGAAGAAAGCAAGACATAAAAGATCCACATGTTAATGGATTAACGGACAATGCTGATGTGATTAAAATGTTCTCTGAAATGTTTAATCCAGCCATTGTAGTTAACAGTCATGATAAAAGTATAAATACTCTCCTAGGCTGGGGGGGGGAAACCTGTGGGTTGCTTAGATAAACAAGATTTTCAGTCTGTTAGGGCCTGATGAAATTCGTTCTGAGGTGCTTAAAAAAACCCAAACAAGAACAAAACAAAAAATAAAACAGACGAACAAACAAAAAAAACCCCAAACCACAAAACCCCAAAACAACTATCTGAAGCAATCTCATATAGTGGATAGCAATTTCAAGGTAGTGGAGGAAAGTAGCAGACTCAAAAAGAATAATGGTGCATACCTCTTCAGTATGGGATAAAAGGGATGGGATGAAGAGGAAACTGATGTTTTTTACCTTTAGCTCAAAGAAAAATAGTGGAGCAGTGATGAAACACTCTTTTAGTGCCTAGGAAAAGAAGCTGAGCAACAGCCAGAACAGACATATTCAAGATAAATTATTTGAACTCCAGCATTTCTTTTATTTTTGTGGTGGAGTAACAGGCCTTGTGGTACAGAGAAATGCCATAACATTAATGTTTTGATATACTGGAGTCCTCAATATTCACACGGTATTCTCATTAACAAGCTAAGGAATTATGATCTAGAAATTACTGTGCAGCGAGCAAACTTAGCTGGATAACTATCCTCAGAGAGTAAGCAAGGTCAGGTAACAAGTGCTTGGTACAGACTCTACAAGGTGTTGTCCAGCATGATCTTGATTAACAAAGGTTTGCACTTGTTGAATTGCAGATTACAAGCTGGGAGGGAGAGTAAGAATACTGGAGAGCAGCCATAGAATTTAAAGTTATGTTAATGGTTAATGGGAGCTTGGATCATATCTTCTAGACCTCTGGGTTTTTTTCCAAAGAAAGTTTGAAGAAAAGTGAGGGTGACATGGTCAGCTAAGAAGGAGGCTAACATAATATGTTCCAAATAAATGGGGGATGGAGGGGGTAAAAAGACTGCTGCAAAGAGGAAGGAAACTAGAATGAATGATTATTGATCTGAATTCCAGCAAGACTTGGGTTAGACATTTGTGGCAAAATGTCAAGGCTTAGGATAGTAAGGCGATGGCATAGGCTATCCAGTCATGTTCATCACTAGAACCCATGTCTAAACTGTTCTTAAACATCAGGCAGGAGTGATATGCTTATTTGATCTCTCCCTGGGAAAGGCAGAACATCGCTGACTGGAACAATATTTCCTTCAGCCTCTTTTCCTGTGTTTTGTGTTGGTAACTGCTTGGAGGGACTCACTAAGTGCTTTCTCTCCCTTTGATCTCCGAGACTGTATTTACCCAATATGTAGCACTGGAACTTGTGGTCTGTGACTGCTGTCTCTTACTAAAAAGCAGCAGGTGGGTTGGGAAAGACTTTGAGTACTCTCTTGTTTTCTTAGGCCTACTGGTCTAGTGGATAAATGTAACAGAATCCCATAGTTTGCAGAGGGCTGTATGGCTCGTAACAAGAGGGGTCGTATCAGCAGCCAAATATTATTATGACCTTTGGATACTACCTGTGACCTAGGCTTGTTTGGCAGGGGACATGGAGTGGAATACCCTTACCTTTCCTAATCCCGGCAAAATACTTGTATGGTTTTAAATTAAATGAGCATCCAGAAAGGATAGGAAGACATGTTAAAATGTGACATGGGAAGTCATAACCAGAGCAAGCATCCTTTCCTCTTCCTCCACCACAGTGTGTGGGACAAATAAAACCTCCGTGTGGAGAGGTAAGTAATTCCCTTGTGCATGTCCATAAAGGATAAAATTAGGAGTTACTTTTCTGTTTCATTGCTAGACTGTCTCACAATGGAGTTTAGTTTCGCTTTGCTTTATCTATGCTCTATGTGTGAGCTCTGTAGTGCATGCTTTTTAAGAGCAGTAAGAATGAAACTCAGATAGGCTCCTTATTCTCAAATGGTTTGTTTTGATGAGTCCATTATTATAGGCGACTGGCTAACTTTCCAGATCTTTAGCCTGCTTTTGGCATAATCTATGATAAGTGACCTCATAGCTCTGTCTTTTCAGCTTTCCTGCACAATGGAAATAACTTTCTTTAGTGAACTTTGGAATCTGTAGCTAGGCAGATCTGTTAGGTTGTGGGATTTTTCTGAGTTAATTTGACTGGGTCCTAATGCGTGACAGTGATGTTCCCCGTGATGCCTACTGTTGATCAGCCATCATGTGTCTCAGATGAAATTTATAGTCTATTCAAGCCTGTGAATTCCAATATGGTATTCTTGCTGGTGGTGGTGAATCTGATCCATCTGGAAGTTGACTAGTCTCCTTACACAATGCAAATACCAAATTGTTTTCTGTTTCCCATAGCAGTGTTATGTAAAGTGAATAAAGACCTCTTTTTTTCCTTATTGTGAGGTCACTTCAGAGCAGAAGTGTGTTCTGTCTCTCCCAGCCATTAGGTGGAATGGGTTTATTATGTACTGTAGGGTGCTCCCTTCAAATCCCACATGTCATTGACAGATTGCTAATTTAAAAAAGCATTTGTTACTGTGGGTTTTTTTGTTGTTCAGATACTCTTGCTCTTAATATTAGGAGAGCTACTGAGGTAATGACATGATGCACTTAAGTGATCAGTCTTACTTAAAGCTTCTGCCAGGCTACAAAAATAATTGCCTCTCTGCAGTATTTATTGTAAACATGTTTTGATGATGGGTCAATATCACATGTGTGGGGTGAGGCTGGAGGGAGAAGTTAAGGAAGAAGACTTAATCTTGACATGTCAGGGAATGTTCTGAGCAGGGTTGTGAGCATATTTTTTAAAAAAACTTGAATTGTCAGTAGTCTTTAGATTTCCCTATCAGTCTCCTCCCTCCTTCAGCCTACTTGCCATCTTTCTGAAGGTTTCAGTCTGTTAGTTGAGAGAGATGAAGGGAAAATTTCTTTCATTAAGCTTGTCAGCTGCAGAATTGCTTGACCCTGAGAACATTTTGGTTAGAATAAAGTGCTGCTTGAAAACGGAAGGTTCTCAAAATGATGTGTAGTAAGATAGCTGAGTCGCTTCTAATGCTGATTCTGTTTGGAGCCTTTCCGTAATGCCATTCGTGTATGGAAGTGAGCATTGCTTAGTCAACATTTTCTTACGGTTATTTGGGGTAACATAATTAATGGGTTTATGTGATTCTGATAAACATCATAACTAGAATTTTTACTTTTAAAAGAAGCAAAGAACGAAGCACACATTTGATAATGTGGCTGCATTGATTTTTAATTTTTACTTCATAGAAATGTTTTAAACATTTAAACATTTCCTTATCTCTTACTGTTTATTAATGTGGTAAGCAGCTGTAGGATGTGCATTAGTGGCTTACATGAAAACAAAAGATTTGTTTCCTGATTTTTTTTTTTTCCATAGGAGCTAATATCTAGAAATCTATAGAAACAAGAAATGCTTCAGCTTGAATGCATTTTGTAAATAACAGCATCTGTTCTCCTGATCTAACAGTTGCTGAATCACACCAGCTCTGGTTTAGATTATTTTATTCTGCCTCTCTTTCTAGAGGTAATTCTAAAAGTTGGCTGTTCTTTTAAACTCATAGCTGTAGATGATCCCTTCCAGTCTCATGTATTGCAGTGTCAATTTAGTCCCTTATCTTAAATTATTTTTCTCACTCTGATAATAATGGTGTATGGGTAGCAGGGATTTTTCCCCTCTTTGCATTGATTTTGATAAAAGTTCTGCTCTGCTTTCAGTTGCCAAAAAGCCAATGTTTTTTGATTTTCTCAAAAAAAAAATCTTACTCTTTGTTTTTCCTATTTAATATATAAATGTCTTCCTTTTGGGCCATTAGCATGCATTTGGATGCTTTTTGCTAACATATGGAGAAATTTTAAGCATCTTTAGATGTTCAAACGAAGTGAAAACAACTAAGAATTTGGAAAGGTTTAGAAATTAGCATGCAACATGCCAAATATTAAGTAAAAAAAAAAATAAAAATATGGACTTCTAGGTTGCGTAACATACATCTTCCATTAGCTTGACCAAAACGCATTGCTTAAAAGAAAATGATATTGTCCTACTGTGACAAGTGCGAAGTGATCATTGAAGAAATACTTGCTGTTTTGTCATCATACTCTTGACTTGTTCTCCAGGTCAGGGTTTCTCCTTTTAAAATAAACATAGTGGAAAAGTACTGAATATACCATTGTGGGACAGAAAAATAGTTTTGAAAGCTTGAGTATATTTTCCCGTGGATGCTGAGTGTTTAAATTTCCAAAAATATGGTTTGCTGTCAGTATGGTTTTCTATTCCAGTAAGTTGTTTACAGTTTAAGGGGGGAGGAAAGGGGGAAGCTTAGCTCTCTCTCCAGAAATCAAGTGAAACATGGAAATCTTCACTTGGAGCTGTATACATGAATTAAATCCAAAAAGTTAAGTGGTGGTTTTTTTCTTGTTTACCACTTTCATGATGTTTCCAATTACTTTGACTTTATTTTTTTTCTTTGTGTTTTCTTCTGGAAAGCTTATGTTAGATTGCTGCCAAAAGCTGGGTTGGGAAGGTGAACTGGTTTAGTTATATTTAAACCTAGTAAACAATTAACCATTTTCCTTACTCCAGCATTATGTAGAAACCAAGCTTGTTCTTTCAAGTCATTTTGGGTCAAAAGTAGCACCCACTGTTGTGTATTAGTGCCTGAGTATTACCCAAAAATATACCGGGCTGGTATTTTAAAAATAGAGGTGATGCTAGAACACATACTGCTACTTATGTAATCTGATGTAAGTCTTCCTTCTGTGCAACTGCAAGAATTTACTTTCTATCCAGGCACAGTGCTAAAGGAAAGCACAGTGCTTCTGAAAACATGGGGTTGTTTTTTACTGTAAATGAATTTGAAATTGTAACTTCACTTTTCTGTGCTTTCTGGAGTCAGTAATAAAATTTTTGCAGTTGCAGGTCTTTTGTCTTTGTAAATATCTGTTTGGCTCTGTGAGCCTCTTTTGAGATCCAAAGTAACAGCCTCTTAGTTCTGCCTGGGATAGTCTTGCTTGCTATTTAATTGCTATTTGATTAAACAGTTGCTCTTCCAAAATAGGTATTTTAGTCAAGGATTCCTTAGCTCATATAGAGTAAACATGGAATAATACGATATTTGTTCAAAGGAGGAACAACGTTGAAAATGGAAACTTACTTGGAACTCAAAAGCCTTTCCTGTGCACTTTTTTTTTGGAGGAGGAGGAGGGGAACCTCTTTTCTGAAAGACTTTTTTCCATTGCAGCTTGTTGCTGAGCCTTCACTGTTCCTGGGTGTTTTGATGCAACAAAACTTTTAGCTTTAAAATGCAGCCTGTTTGCCAATAGCACATTCCACTTAGATTAAACTGTTTGTTTGGATTTTCCATTTATTTCAGTTTTAGTTCGAATCTAGATTTGCACTGATTTCCATGTAGAAAGACAGACTGAAGAGAAAAAAAAAGTTTAAAAAAAACTTTCTATTTATCTGAATTTCAAATCAATGCTGAGTGCCAACTTACGTCTGTTTAACGGTACTAAGTAATTGGTAGCTGCTATGGATGCAAGGATTTCTGGAGATCATCATGTTACGAAGATAAGTCCTTATCAGGAAACAATTTGAACTAACTTCATATGTGTCCATTTTGTCCTTCCCATTTGTGTTACAGAAAAAAAAGTTGCTTATATCTACCTAGATATTAATATTTAAATAATTTTATTGCCGCTATTCTGTTCCAGGGTGGAGGAAAAGAAGCCAAATGGAAATGTTTTTGTCTGGCTTTTAGAAGACATATTGGTATCTTGGTTTCTAGTGTTCTGCTTTTCTAACTATTCAGAACATGGCAACTCTGCTTGGCTGATATTTTCTGGAATCTGTCAGAAGAGTATGTGTAGATCTGGAAGGTCAACTGCTTCTCTTTCTTTCATTACTTGGTGTCAGACATTTCTGTTAAAGGATTCAAGTATTTGGGTAAGATTTCACTAGGAATAAAAGCTGTGTTTTTTAACGCAGAAAGTACTGATTGTATTGCACAGTGTAAAATATCCTGAAATTTTAGATTCTGAAGGTAGTAGTTAACTTGTTATTGCTTATGCATTAAATGAATACCTGATACTGAAGCATAGGTTGGTTTGTGTTTTTTTCAACTTTTAGAGTTTGCTCACAGTGCTGTAAGAGACTTGGGGGAACTACAGTCTTCATAGACTCTGAATGTCTAGGGTGAAAATCATTCATTGCATCTAGGGCCAGTGGAAAATATGTCTGCTTCATGGTGCTTCTAGTGCAAAAATTAATTTTATAGTGATGGGCTGTCATGTGCTTCCTATGTGTGTGGCTTGTACCTATGTTCCTCCTCTCAGAGCCAGAGGTCTGCATTCGAGGTTCAGCAATGCAATGTCTCTCACAGATTTGTGTGTTTTGTGGAGATGTATAATTCCTGTATCTTGGATCTTCTGGGGTAGGGTAGCCACATGTCTCAAAATTAGTTTCCAGTAGTAATAAATCTTCATGCATGAAAATTAGTCATGGTAAGATGATTAAGAAGATTCTTCTGAAAATCTCATGTGAAAGCTGAATGACTTGCTGCTCCCTCAAAAAATAATTTCTAAAAAAATACTTTGAAAGATGTCCTTGAGGTTAAAAATCCAAAGCAATTTACAAGTAATAAATTCAGATTTTAATATCAGCTTCCTAACCTGTTCTTGATGGTGTTGGGAAACTGAGGATTTCTATAGAGGTACACTTTCAAGTTGTCTGTTTAAAGATGACTTCAGGAATAAACATGTCTTCTGAGATATAGCATCAGATTTTATGTAGGGGACAGACCAGATGGAGGAATTGTTTTGTTTTAAGAAGTAGCAACATATGAAGCAAGGCACGAAGTCCTTCCAGTTAATGTGTTCAGTCAGGAAGGAAAGATTCTTGGGTTTTAATTTTTAATATTGGTAGACTTCCAAATAGATCTATGGTAGCATATATACATCGGTAACAGTGTTATTTAAATAAACAGAAATGGCATTAAGGTAAAACACTGGTCAAAAATACTTTTCTTTTCCCTGAGAAAACTTTACAGTTAACTTAAAAATTTACTTTGATTATAGACTTGCATGACTATAGAGGAAGAATTTGGACAAAATGGGCCTTTGAAGTGGACTGTTCAGTTCCCACACCTCAGAAATAAGACTTTAGCTTTTTCATGTTGGTTGAAACAGCTTGTTTCAGTGCAGCTCATCAGAAATTTCTGAGTTCTTGTAAATGCTTATTATGCAACCTGAGAAGCTTTCTCTGAAGTAAATGGGCAAAATGTAGATGTAACCCTAAATCCTTGTAACATCTTGTCTTAATTTCAGGACTAAATGATGTCTAGGGACTGTTTGGGACCTTTGTTATTCTGTACCTGTTACCTAGATGCCTCAGTGCTTACCTCTTACTGATAAACCGGAATACTGCTGCAAATCCATCAGTGCAGCAGTGGTAACTGATTCTTCAGTGCTAGCTCCGTTTAACCCTAGTTTGTAATGGCCTGTTTCAATTGGCAGTTGTAACAACATTTGCACTTTATTCACGGTTGCTGTCATGGGACATCCAAAGCAGTATGTTTTAGTGGCAGCCTTGTGCTGAAGATATTGCTTGGGTGCAACCCAGGTCATCCTTCACTAATATAACCTGTCTGGTTCTGTCCTGTGTGAATAAATCTAGTCTGTATGTGGAGATTCTGCAGTAGCAACACCTAACATCTCTTATTTCATATTTGCAGACAGAAGGTGCCAGAAAGGTACCTTAGTGGGAAATCAAATGGGCCAGATGCCAGAGTTGTAATCTATTAGGGTGACCTTTGTTGTGTTCATCCAGTCCCTCATGCATTAGCAATCCAGCCAAAGCAGAAATCTGTCTGGCCATGCTGGTACTTGGCATTGCCTGCAACGGCTTAAAATTTGTCTCTGTGCACTTGCTAAATAGCTTGTTATTGTGGAGGGATAGGCTAGGGAGAAAGATATTTTCTTCTGAGTTACTCCAAAACACTTTCTAGATTTGCCAAGCATATTTAAGCTGTGAATTAATCCCTTGGATGTTACAGTCTCACCTTGGCTGCAGTGGTCCTGAACTGAATGGAACTATATAGGATCAAGCGTAGTGGGCTTTGCTTTCTAGAGCTTGGCAAATTTGGAACCAAGGCACATCTTCTGTCACTGCTGCTGAAAATAGTTCATTTGCTGCCAGTCCCGTTAGGACTAACTGGGTATGCTATATTTTTTCCAAAAGACTTAAACTTCCTTACAGAAAACCTGAGTTGTTTGTTTTCTTATTTATGGGGTTTCTTTGTGGGGCTTTTGTTTTTTGGGTTTTTTTTTCTTTATATGTAGCTGGCTTATGAGGTATGAGGAGATACCATCGGGTATACAAATGTGCAAATCTGTATCATCATGTGAGTGTTTCCATAATTTCAGCAGAAAAATTAATACTAATCTTAAAATAGTTTTTCTATATAATATTTGAATATTTGTTTACAAATAACAGAATAGACAATCGAACTAGGTAGGACTAGTAAAAAGCATCTAGTTCCTTTGTTGTCCCAAACTTTCAAGAAACGTAAAAGGTAACCAGTTTGGAGATGGCATGTGCTGTAAGTTGTTGTTAAGCATATGCAATATGGTAAGAGGCAGGTGATCTAAGAACAAAGTCTAAATTCTTAGTGAATTCTTAATTCTTACTGGAGCAAATTATAAAGCTCTAGTAATGTCTTAAAACAGTTTCTTATTTCTCTCATAGTGGAAGTAAGTCTAGGAGGTGTGTGAGGCTGGTTATTGAATTGATTCCCCCATACCCCTTTCTCTGTATTTGAATTTGGTTTGGATGGCAAGGTTTTGGTAGCAGGGAAGGGGGATGACATGACTACAGGGGTGGCTTCTGCAAGAAGCTGCTAGAGTTTCCCCCATGTCCAACAGAGCCAGTGCCATACAGCTGCAACACCAACCTGCTGCTTGCCAAGGCCAAGCCCGAGAGTGATGGTGGTAGGGCTTCTGGGATAACACAGTTAAGAAGGGGAAACAAGCCTTGAGCAGCTGTAGTGAGAATATGTGAGAGCAACAGCCTTGCAGATCCCAGGGTCAGTGCAGAAGGAGGGCAGGAGGTGCCAAACTAGAGATTACCCTGCAGACTGAGCAGGCTGTGCCCCTGAAGTCCATGGAGGTTCACGAGGGAGCAGATCTCAACCTGCGTCCTTCGGAGGACCCCACACTGGAGCAGGGGGATGCCTGAAGGAGGCTGTGACCCAATAGGAAGCCCATGCTAGAGCAGGCTCCTGGCAGGACCTGTGGCCCCATGGAGAGAGGAGCCCACACTGGAGCAGGTTTGCTGCAGGATTTGTGACCCTGTGGGGGATCCACACCGGAGCAGACTGTTACTGAAGGGCGGCATCCTGTGGAAGGGGCGCACACTGGAGCAGTTCATGAAAAACTGGAGCTCATGGGAAGGACTATGTTGATGAAGTTCATGGAGGACTGTCTACTATGGGAGGGACCCCATGCTGGAGCACAGAAGGAGAGGAGTCCTCTCCTGAAGAGGAAGGAGCAGCAGAGACAACCTGTGATGAACTGATGACAATGCTCATTCCTCATCCCCCTACACCACTACGGGGGAGGACTTGAGAAATTGGGAGTGAAGTTGAGGCGGGGAAGAAGGAGGGGAGGGAGGGGGAGAAGGTGTTTTAAGATTTGGTTTCATTGTCTCATTATCCTACTCTGATTTGATTGTAATTTCCCCAAGTCAAGTCTTGTTTTGCCTCTGACATTAATTGTTGAGTGGTCTCCTCCTGTCCTTATCTTGATCCCTGAGCCTTTTGTTACATTTTCTCTCCCCTGTCCAAGTGGTAAAGTGGCTTTGGTGGGCACCTAGTTTCTAGCCAGGGTCAACTCACCATGGTATTTCAGCTATTTCTTTGGTGTGGTTTTAGAAAGTGAAGTTTAGAATTTGCGGGGATATCAGTGTTTGCTTGGTTGTTTCAAAGATGATTGGTATCTCAATAAGAACCCTTTTTAATGTGAAAATATGTTGCTTTTGACAAAGTGCTTGCATGGGAAGGTCTTCTCAGTGACAAGTGAAAGTCCTGTGAAGACTACGACAGAAAAATAGGCTTAGAATAGCCAGAAACTGTGAGTTCATGGTCTTGTATTCTAGTCCGTGTTTTGCCCCTCTCACATCAGTGACTTGAGAGGGCAGTTGAAAAGACAAAGTAGATATTCTCAAGCAGTATAAATTTCATGTTTTTCTTTAAAGTGAAATTAATTTTCCTCAGTACGAAACTGCTTTATATTACAGCCAAAGTGGTGAGGAAGTTTCTAAGGCACTCTGAGGTGGGATGAAGGATTTTATCCAACTAAGCAGTTGTAAATTAATTTTTAAATTAATGAGGTAGGCTGATTTTGGTGAAGATTGAAACATGCTAAAATTTTGCCAATTATAATGTTCAGTATTTATCTCCTGTTTCTTTTTTAGAACACTTCTAAATACATGAACTTCAGAAAACTAGTATCTGAAGGAGGCCGATAAGGATGCTGAGGAGGGACCCTTCATTAGGGACTGCAATGACAGAACAAGGGGTAACGGGTTCAAACTTAAACAGAGGAGGTTTAGATTGGATATAAGGAAGAAATTCTTTACTGTTAGGGTGGTGAG
>JBCJKH010069290.1:0-13010 GCA_039877255.1 Loriculus beryllinus | reverse complement strand
CACTTGTGACCCTGTAAAATAAAATGTTACTGCTTTTCACAAAACAAAATGCCCTTCATTTGTGTTACTGTTTGGACAAACAATTTGATAATATTAAAACACAGAAGAGACCTTTTCTTAATGATCCACTGTGTTATTTTCCTCTCTGCTTTGCTTAATGAAGTAGGAGTACAGCTGTTTAAATGTGAAAAAGGACAAAACACTCTTGTTTCTAAGCTGACATATCCTATTCTGTCAGTTGTATAAACTCTGTCAGAAAAATTCAGGCACCGAAAACTTGGCTGAAAAGTCAAAGGTGAATACGACAGTATTTCAAAATAACTGTCACTAGAAGTGCTAATTCTGGTCTTCAAAAAGCATATGGCTTAACAATAAGGATTTTTTTCTTCAGAATGTAGTCCTATATAGCAGGGTCCTGCTCCATCATCCTAATCATAACACTTCTGAAACGGAGAAATCCTGAAATAGTACAGAAAAAATGTTGATATTACCTGAAGTTACTGAACATTATGTTACCTGTCAAAGATGCTTCCTAATTTGGAACTGCATCTTAAAATAGTATGGAAGCAAAGTGAAGCAAGGAGATGTCGAGGCAGAAGTCAAGTGGAAAAAGAAATGAATGTATGCCAAGAGAGAAGCTGTACATGTAGTCTGGGAGGTGTAAGAGCAGCTGAAAGCCTGACTACACGTTGTTAAATCAGAAGTCTGACAAAACTAATCACAGCAACAACAAAATATGGAAAGCAAAGCAGCAAAGGGATATGTTTGTACATGTCTGACTGTGATGTTTATGTATATGCACTGAATATTTGTATGTGCAACAATCAGACACAGAATTGTCTGTATAGAGATGAAATTCCAAGAATTGTGAGATCTTGTCATAGTTACATTTGTGCACACTGGCAGACACTCCTTTCCCTCACCTATAAATCCCAAAGTCCAAATCTTCACAAAGAGATGTGAAATCTTGCCCTTTACAAACAGGCCAGACACACACTGATACTTCTGCAGGCACAGATAGCCTGTTTGCAGAAGTATTTCAGGTTGTCTCTTGCAAGGGCAGGTGTCTGACTATGTGGAATATATTTTTTCAAATGTAACAGCAAAACAGCCACCATATTTGCACTTTCTCAAAGCACAGAGGTTAATTCCAGTTGAGACAGAAAGTCAGCATTATCTCTAAGGACTCCCACCACTGAGTGGCCTCTCTGCTTCCCACTCTTGTGGACCATGTGTTGAATTTTCAACAGGAGTTATAACATGGTCTAGAAAAAGCAAGTGTTAACAGCCTGGAAGCCATCAGAGGGTTACTAATGAAACAAAATATGAATGTAAGCAGTGAATGTAAGCAGTACAGTGCAAACATGTAGCAATGCCACTTAAATAAGTCAATATTGTCCTACAAAATCCTCTTGTTATACTTTAACCTTTAAAAATGGAAGAAATATTCTTTGTTCTTCAAAGCATATCTTTTCAGTTCTCCAATACGAGAAAGCAAATAAATTATTCTGCAAATCATCTGTTGCATTTGTTTTCCATTAACAAACACTTTTCCTTAAAAAAATCAAACCATAGATATATATGTAATATGTGTAGATATATATATATGGAAATATATGTAGTGTATATATATATATGTAGTATATATATATGGAGATACATATATATGGAGATACATATATATCCAGACTACTTCCTTGCTGTTTCAGAACATGCCTTGTAGCAAGGCCTATTATAGCCATTAACTCAGTGAATCCCAAAAGGTAGAGCTTAAAACTCAAACGGCAAATTTTAATTTGGTGCTTCATGAGCACCATGCTATGATTTTTTGATGGTATTTATTCTCCATGTAATTGTGTCATTTAAAACAACTTTATGACAGACCTTACCTTTGATATTTTACAGCAGTTCACAGACACTCTTAGAACAGAATGTTAAAATTGCATTACTGGGAATGCAGCACAGGGTAATGCTGCTGTTGGAAATCACCTCTCTAAACCAGAATACTTGGTTTCTCTCTGGACACAACAGCATTTTCAGCTGGATTGTGAGATCCTTCTCAAACTTCTGCTGAGTTTTTATCATTCAGTTGACCCGTGGTCCTAAATGGTCCCTTCAGCCTGTGCATAATCAATCCATTACTATTCATTAACCAAACTACATGCATCCTTACTACTTTAGTGAGGTGAAAAGGACTGTCCTAAGTCACCCTTTCTGCATCTGCAGCAACAGTTTCAACTGGCTATTTACAAGTACCTGCTGTGTGTAGTTTCATCAATTTTGCAGCAGGACCTGCTTGGGGAGTCTGGTGGGCCAGGATCTTCACCCTAGCTGTTTACCAACACAGCAGGAGCTGCCTGGGAAGCCTTAAGGGCATGCTGGAGCTCCCACCAGAAAGCTCCTGCACCACTTGGCTACATCTTCCTTCATGAAGGTGGCTAGAAGTTCAGTCAGTCACCTTGTCTAGTCTAGTCTAGTTCACTGTTCCAAGTCCATCCGTTGTCTCACAGATGTAAATCATTATATGGGGAGTTCCTGAACCACATTCACAATTAAATAATAATACTAGCACATTTTGAGAAACATCAAATTGTCATGGTTTTCTAACTTTTAAATTCTCTTCCATGTTTTTAGAACAAAGCAGGGATGAAGTGCATGGTAGGATCTGACCCCATATATTTTAACAGTAAAATGAATGGCATATATGAACAAACACTAAGTACTTCTCCCTCTGGCCACAAGTAGGTATGATCATTCCTGGATGTAGAAAAGAAGGTAATACAGAACAAATCAATGCAATTTAAAAACACAAACTACTTGGTGAAAACCATTACAAACTCTTGCAGATATGTAACCAAACACTTAAATTCAGGAGAGCTGAGCTAAAGGTTGAAGATGCCAACTACCCTCTGAACATGGGAGTTATAAAGACACTTTTGGTCCCTAGGCAAATGACAGTAGAAACTGAGAAAGAGAGAATGTTTTCAGTGTACTCTGATGTATGTCACAGTTTACATAATTAGACACCACATGTATTTTATGGTGAGACAATTTAGATATCTTTTGGAGTAATTGCCTCTATATGGAGACTACCTTACACACAGACATAAACACAGACACACAGAGAGAAATGCAAAATACCTTCATATGTGAAGCAGAGCCCTGAGGGGCTCATCTACCTAGAGGTCTTCAGAAGCAGTTACTTTAAGGCAAAAGACAGAGACACTAATATTGTTAGATGCAGGAGAAAACTGGGAGAACTGCTGGCAAAACTGATTAGCAGTAGTAATATTACGGGCTAGAAAGGAGGCTATGCTACAATCAGGTTTGTGCTGTGGTGTTATTTTACTCTATGCAGTTACACTCTGCAAATCTCTTCCTAATCTTCCTTCTAAGATTTTTCGAATTCTTTGATTTACAGCACAATCATTTTACCTCTTTCTTGCCAATACTTCCTGATGTAGTATTCTTTACTGAATGATTTATCACTCAACTGAAATGGAATGATAAATGAAAATAATTTAAAAGATTCAAAATGAGTCTTTCAGAATGCCTTTGCTGCATGTATCATCCCACTCATCACCAGTCATGCCATATTTCCGAGTTTACATGTGCTGTCCTACATCTGGTGTGAACATGTGCTATTAATAATCATATTTTCCAACACTTCTGCCCACAAGGTATCATTGTTAGCTCTTAAATCTACTTGAAAGACCTGCCTGTGGTGCAGTTATAATTTTAACTACCCACTATGCATAACAAAGGAATCAGTCTTCTGAAAAATCCCAGAAAAATACCAATCCTGAAATTTGATTCAAAAACTCACACAGCCGATCAGTAACCTGCTAATATTTTTGCTCAAAAAGAAACACTTGACTAAATAGAAATATATAAAAATTCTGCAAAATTGTCTTTCAGAGTGCTCATTTAGTATTTTGCAAAGAAAATTTACACTGATTCACAAATACGAAAAGTGGAATTTAAGCTGAGTAAGTTTAGGACACAATATGGAGATGAAAGAAAGTTTCAAGTTAGGGAGTCATGTTTTCTGGTAGTTAAACTACTATACCTTATAACTGTATTTATCAAGTTTTCCAGTTTCATATTCAGAAATCAATGGTGGTATTTGCCTGATGGTAACATCTGACATTTAGAAAAGGGAGTCATGAAGTTGTACACTCTACATGCCCTGAATTCAACAGCAGTTATGCTATTGAACCTAGACAGCTCCCAAAATTAGGATTACCAGGACCAAAATGCTGCAACAAAGTTGTAATGACAGGCTGTAGGTGAGTAATGGAAGACAATAAACTTCAGCTTTCAAAATTATTTCATTCAATTTGTAGTCAAATTTTAGAATTTATCAGAAAACTGTAGTCAGGTTTTTTAATAAAAGCACTTTCTGTGTGCATGAAGCAAATGGCATGACACATAATGCAATTAAAACATTTTGTAATAAAAAATAAGAAATTACATATCAAAAATTTATGTTTTGTTATATATCCACCTAGCACATCTGCTATGCCATTGTGACAGATGTTTATTAACATGGATATCTAATCATACTGCTAGATTGCTAATGGCTTAGTTATCCATCTTCTAAACACTGCATACGTTCCTGATTATATGCTGAACCAATTACCAAAATACTTCCTAAGAATTAGTTCTTTACCTCTATTAGCCTCTGGAAAGCACCATGAACTTGCAGTTTTGATTTCAAGAACAATTCTGTCACAGCAGTACTTAAAACACGTTGGGTTTATAGTATATATGCTTTATGAAAGCCTTAAAGACACTTCCTTAAATATGGTAACTAGTCTGAAAATTGACTAAAATTAATGGAAACATCTTTTGAAAGAATTCGTTCTATGTAAGGCTGGTGACCATAAAACAGGTGACTCAGGTGGGCACAACTACTTTCAGTTATCTTCAGGAATGAAGGTCCTAAATACTACTTCCTCATGTATTAGCCCACTCTAAAAATTGTATGGTTTGTAACCTGCAACCCATTTTTTCTTCTTCTCAGTTTGGTTCTTTCCTTCAGAGGGAAGAAGTAAACTGCCCCACATTAAAATAGGACACTGATTTTCTAATTTCTTTTTCTTGTTGAACTTACAATCTAGGAGTACAAAGTCTCACATCTTCCTGCCAGAGTTCTATAGATCATGCACTTATTCGACATTCTGGCATTTGGCTACAGTGTTAATTAGTTGGACAATTCAGTTAAGTACTGAAACAGTTACAGCTGAACGTGATTGTTTTCAGATTCTGCACTGTGGGAATAATAATGGTT
Organism: Loriculus beryllinus; assembly: GCA_039877255.1. NCBI lineage: Eukaryota > Metazoa > Chordata > Aves > Psittaciformes > Psittacidae > Loriculus > Loriculus beryllinus. The sequence goes on along the minus strand of JBCJKH010069290.1, from coordinate 7,717 downwards.
TATTAAATTAAAGATCATAGTATCTTTTTGTAATAGCCCACCCATTAACTACTGATGCCCACTATGTCTTTGTACTCACCTTTACCATGGACATATTCCCTTACCAACTGTTTTCCTAATTTCTAAGCCCTCATGAAGGTACAGATAAAGCTTACTTTATTACAAGCAAGTTCACAGAAGATGAACTGGACTTGCTGGGCTTGAATTTCTGAATTCTCCTGCTCTTCCTGATACTACTTCAGCCCCAGTTACTTTTTTACTAGACACTGTCTAGCTCACTGGCAAGCTGCTGTTTCGTGTGGCACTGCCATATTATGAGACTATAAGGCAACAGAAGCTTTTGAAAGTGTTACCTTGGACATCAGATGTGATCAGAATCCTTCAGATACAGCTCTTCAGAGTTAAAACACCACCTAGTGTCATGCTATTTGTTGCAGTTGAAGGTTACAGGGCTCTGGGTTTGTTTGTGGTTTGTTTTTTTTTCAGTAAAACTAGTCACTTTTACTTTGTTTACTCTGTCTACTTTTTACTTTTTTTTTCTTGTTTTTACTTTTACTTTTTCCATGTTACAGTTGCCTAATGGGTATGACCAGAAGCCATTTCAGTCCTAGGTGGTTTTCACGACTGCAATACTTACTTGACTCTTACTAAAAAAGTACCTGGCTTTAAAATGCTATGCAAGGAGGAAACTAATTTCAACATTTTAGAATAAAAATCTATACTTTGTGTAATGAAAAAAAAGTTTTAGAGACAAACTATCATATTTTCTTTGTATTTTATCAATTTATTACCTTGTTCATGCTTTGAAAAAAAAAAATGAAGTAAACATATTCTCATTTATACTGCTGATCAGCTCTACAGCACCAAAGAAAAAGGGTCATAATGTTCCCATCCTCCCAAATCACCCACATTTTTCATGGCAGGCACTCCTCATCACTCTTACCCATTTACGTAAACATGGTTTAACATAGGGAGGGTGCGAATGAAATCTTTGTATTGCCAGCCTCAAACATTCAAATACCAGGAGTCACACTCCAAAATATCACAGAACTGGAATAAATACCGTGAGACTTGAAATAATAAATCTGAAGTTCTTTGTATTTACTTTCTGGTTTCCAGCCTTCAGGGGTCACATTTCCAGGATTTGCTCAACAGCCATGAAACTCACTTTAAACATGCTGGAGGTAAGTTTCACATACAATAACATATCTCAAGTGCCAAGACATGAAGCAATATATATGGAAAGATTTCTAATAATGTGGTGAGTCATCAACACTAACTATATGAGTCTAAGAAAAGAGCATTTAAAACATGGAAGTTGCTAATTCCTGTTCTGTTTATCAGACATCACTAAAAAGCTCTCTTACAGCCACATGGTGGTGAGAGGTAAATAGCAGTATAAGAGGACACGGTCCCTGGCTAGAATCTATCACTGATGCCAAAAAGATAAAAGAGCAAAGATGTGGGAAAAAATTACTAACACGGGTGCTGTTTCCTAGAATGTATACACTCTGGCAGATAGTTATGTCTGCTTACAGTGTTGCGCAGAGCTGTTTAGCTCACTTTACTGTTCCCCTATCCCCCCATCTTAAGAATAGTAATTTGCTACAGACTGGCAATAGAGAGCATTCATCATTTCTGCTGCAGAAAACTGGGTGTGAAGAAGAGATTTCCCTCCCTGCAGTGATGCAAAAATTCACCTGAATTCACGAGGCTGAAATGCCTGGCTGCAGGGATTGCAAACTAGAGCCAGGATTTGAATCTTATATAGATTCTAACAGTTTTCAACTACCTGGTGCAATCTCAGCACAATAGGCTATTCCTGGTTATATTAATTACGTACTTAAAAGGGTTTCTTAACAGCCAAGAAGGCTAGAAACTTTTCTTAATTGACACAGAGTTTCTACAGGAAATTATATGCACACAATTAACACAATTCAATAGATCAAGTTACTTGCCATTGGCAAGTGCCACTGTCACATTGCTATGTCAAGACAAAGGCACTAGAAAAGATGTTTGGCACAGGCTCTCTGGTTAATGACACTTTTAAATTTTATCAGTGTAGTTGAAATTTCATAGGACTGGAAGGGGGAAGCATCCTCTGAGAGTGTTTCAGTTGAATACAGCATACCCCAAATGTAACATCATAGGCCTGAATAAAAATGCCTCTTTGTCTACTTTTAAATCAATTACACCATGCTTTATTCTAAGGCCTAAAACTAGAGCTGCAGCTTGTTTCCTCAGCCTACAGGACTTAAAATTGAAGAGAACTTTCCCAATCATTTACTGCCTTGGCACGCAATGCAGTACACACAGCAGTTTGCTCACTAAAATCCTGACAAATTCTGAAGGTTTCTGCTCTGAGGCTTGTGCTCCCTCCCAGGCCATGAGAAGTTCTCTTTCTGTATTAATAACCCTGCTTTATTAATGAGAAAAGCTGCTTAAGCAACCTATTAAACAGCCATATTTACTTACATACTTATCTTCACATTTATAATGGTCCACTCACTGAAGGATTATGGAGCTGTACAGCTTTTTAGCATGGCTTGTTTTAGGATTAGTTAGACAAATATTCCAAATTTTGTTAAAGTACTAGTAATATTCACTCAGTCAAACACTGCACAGCCTGACTCTGAAAAGGAAACACAAGATGTAGGCTCCACACTTAAACAAAGAGGTAAACAACAAAAGCATGGTGATCGAGACACTTAGTGAGGACCTCCCTCTACAGTATTTCCATAGTAATTCTCCTTTCCACCCACCTTTTGCTTGTTTTGCCTATTGTCAGAAGCCCAGGTGAGACCTTATCTGAGTGGTTTGCACTTGGGAATATGACAAAGCAAGGAGGCAATGTGCATTCCCAATTCCAGCACTGGCTGTTATTTAAACACCTGCCAGATGTCACATGAGGTCCACTGAGAAAGCTTTATCATTACGGTGGGGCCTCAGGGCCTGCCATATTGTAGACAAGAACTGGTTTTGGAAAGAATCTGGTGGATTACTCTGGAAATGTCCTTTGAGGAAAAAAACCAAATACATCCAAGAGTCAGTTAAAAAAGATATAAGAAGAGAAAGTTAAGATTCTCCAAATAACTCGTTGCCTCTCTTATTAAACTGGATGAAACTGCAAGTCCCAGAAGCAAAATCATGACTTGTGTAAAGGAAACATGAAAAAATCCCACATGTGAAAAGCAGAACACTCTTGACACTCTTGGCACACAGAAGAGCTGCAATGATTCATCTGGATATGACCTGCGCACTTACAGCAACTGAATATTTAAAAAGGCAAACAACACATTTTAGGCATAAAAGGAAAATCAGAGGAAATACGGAGTGAACACTTGCAGTACTCCTTCCAACAGCAGTAACTTCTTTGTCAGTAACTTTTTCCTGCCATATCCTATGTTGCCCACACCATGACAGCAAACCCCTTGATGAACATAGCACCAAACTCTCACAGTTGCTAGGAGCAGATGTCCAGCATCTGGTGCGTGCACTGATAACTCTTTAAGGAAATCACTTTTAGAATATTCATGTTATCATCATCTGCTACCTCTGACTGGCCCACTTGAAAAGCAAGGGCAGAGACCAGACAGCATTAATGAAGACATTCAAGAAACAGAAGTTGAATCATGCATATTCCCATACAGAAACCTTGAAATCCTAAATTAACTGGGAACTATGCTGTTTATAACAATTTAGCCACAAAAATGTTAATTAAGAGCAGAGCATTACAGCATGTCTAGCAATTACAACAGGCCTATACAGACAGAAGAAGCTTCTCAGCCATTAGTGAAGAGTATACTGCTCTGCACGGATGATTCAGCCAACAGAAAGAACATGTTTAAAACAATGAATGGAACTGTGAAAGTAAACCATTACCTAATGCTAAATATAAATTAAAGGTGTTAGTGTAAATGGCCAAATATTTTCTTATTTTTAATTGCAGTTCATTAGTTTACCTTCAGCTCAAGGGAAGAGAGACAGACCCACCTAATGATAACAAGAGAACTAGTGATCAGTTCATCCAGGTGGAAGTGAGAGGATGACCAGCATGGTGAAAAGCAGAAATTACATTTCTCTGCTTCCTCTTTCTCTAAGACAACACTAATCAGAAGCACATCATCTTCAAAACATCACACATTCCTGGAGGTAGGCATGAGGGACCAAGTGTGCTCAACCCTCCTTCTCCCCTCCTATACGCCTCTAGTTGTATTTTACTTTACTTCTCAGTATGTTGATGATACGTGGCCTTTCCATAAAACTAATGATGTCCTCAGTGCCAATGTCAGCTACTTGTTTTAAGAGAATAAGTGGTGTATATGTAGGGATGATCTCAATGGCGGGTAGCAGTTTTCCTTAAAAACAGCTTTTCAACAAGTTTACCATGAAGTGAAGATAGCCTGCTGAACTCTCAGACTCCTTCCATTAAGTCTCACCCACTCAGAGTATACTGAACAGTGTTACTCCTTCCCCCTGTTATCACAGAGTGCACAGAACTAGTGAAGCTCTTTGATCCACCACTTGCTGACCGTAAGGATAGTTGTCAGATGACCTTAACAGTTCTGGATTGAGACAGGTATGGGAAAATGCTGTGAAAGAAAAAAATCTTCTGTTTGCACTCTGTGATACAAATCCCTCTACATTTCTACCTTTTACTATTGCTAAAGCTCAGGTAACAGCTGTGACGCCATCTTTCAATAATGAAATCATGGTATTAGTGCTGTGTGCATGCTACGTTAGTGTGGTGTATGCTACATTAAGGCTACATGTGCACAACATGGCTACTCCCAAATACCACATCATGTTTACTCACGCATTCTCCATATCCCCAGATACTGACCTCCAAGTGGTCAACTGGCTGTTGACATTCTACAAATCAGCCTTGAAGCAGCAATAATTCCCCATGCCACATGTTCTGTGGCAGATAGAATGGCACCTACTCTAATTGTACTTCAACTTTGCTGACGAAAACAAGATCTAGTATAGGGAGGCAGCACCATGCTCTGATCAGGTATTTGTATGAGCATGCCTCACTGCAAGAATGATGATTGTTGGCCATCTGGCTTACAGAAATCTAGCACTATAAGCCAGTCCATTCAAATACAAACTTTGCCCATCATTTCTTGTTTGACATTCTTTCCATCATGTCTCTACACAGAACATAGGCCATAACAAGTGAAATGCCACCTTTATACCATGAAACCTGAAATCTGCTCTCATCTAGCATCAGGGCACTCAGGAGTTTGGGCCAGAGGCTCAAGTATGAGCCTACATCTTTCTGCTCTACAGTATTATGCCTCAAAGGTGTCAAGAATATAGAATGGAGAGGCAAAACATTTGCTAACCTTTTGAACAGTACTATTACATCAGGTCTAAGGCATACAAACACAAGCTGAATGCCACTACCACTGCTGCTCGACGGAGAAAGACAGAATTTTAATCCCCAATAGTACCAAAACAGCAGCCAGCAAAGGCACTGAATAAAAAAAAAAATAAAATAAGTGTGTTAAAAAGTGCTGCATAGTGTCAAACAAAAGTGCAAAAACCACTGTCAGGCTGTGTGAGCTCTGGAAGGTCCTGGTTTAATTAAAAAAGAATGGAAGAGATTCCAGTCATATTTTTAGCAGAAAATACAGCAGTTCAGCACTTTTTCTATTGTTTGCCATGATCCCAAGGTGAGCATCTGTGAATACTTTTTCTCAGAACTATGCATAATCAACAAACAAAATTAAACTAAAAGTATACTAAATAAAATGAATCATACAGAAAATACAATAAGGCTTCTTGTACCTCTGCAGCTTCTGGGACCAATTATATTTTATTAGATGTCAACTCCATCTTAGCTTGACTCTTCAACTGAAATTATTTCTTGTGGATTGATCACTCAGGAAGAAAAAAGTCAGACATTTGGTAGGAGAAACAATACAGGTGAACTGATTTTATGAAGATGAAGGCCTTATATCTCTGAAATGACTGTGGCCTCATCTGCAGAGTGCCTATAGCAAAGTGCTATGTTGTGCTACAGTGCTGTGAAATAACTGGTCTGTAACACAGTTTAGGAAAGAGGGGAAAATAACAGTAAAGTAATCCTTTAGGAAAGACTGTAGTCATATACTGAAAATTCCAAACATGCCTCCTCTCCCTACCCTGTAATGTATTTCTCATATACCAAATGACCAAGGCCATGCACACAATTTGGAGAGCCTCAAGCTGATTTGGATATGGCTGAGTACCGCTGTCAAATCTGCTTCATACAGTGTGCTGTGCCTTCACCTCATTTACATGTTCAAGGATATGGGATATGTCCAGAACATAAAAGGCCAAAGCCTAATTTTTCTCCAATGCCTATAACTTATTGTACATATGAATGCAAAATAAGGTAATTTGCTTAAAGTAACTGGTTCTTAGATGAAAATTACAAAATCTCTTTGCTTTGGAAAATACAACTTTTGGCACCAAAATGTTTTCATGTTTTACATTCTGATGAAGAAGCCCTGAAATACAAAGTTGACAGAGTTTCTTCTAACGGTGAAGAAGAGGAAATAAGATGGCAGAGAAGCCCCTGACTACAATCCTTCCTCCAAACTGCCCACTTCCCTCCTCACTATATAGGAGCAGCAGCCCAGCAAATGACACCACTTTATTAGATTCATTGCATGCTGGTAATTGTGAGCAGCACTGCAAAGCCTACACAGCATCAAAAGCACTCCACTTTAAAAAATAGCATCCTACTGAACTGTCTCTCTTCTGTTTCACTATCTGCAACTACTCTTTGTCTTCTCTATTTCAACAGTTACTACTTATTCTTAGGTATCAGGTACTATCTCTACTATGAAGTTTACAAATTCCACCTTGACCATTAGACTCCAGTCTTCTATTGCACAAATACCAGCCAGGTCAACAGTTCAGTAAGTGCCATAAACCCATTTTTTTTTTCACCCTTGGACATAAATAGTGAAGAGAAATACAGGTGTTCAACATACTCTGAATGTGACTGATCTCTTGTAGAAGCAAAACTTTTCAGTTGAATCAGCATTAAATTCACAGGGGAAAAAAAAGGCAACTAATACTTTACGTAAAATTTCTGGTCATAATTAATTCACTGATGTGCCTACACTTCCAATGAAGGGCCTGATAAAAGCAAAAGTTTCCTGTCTTTATTTCTTGGAAACTCTCCAAAGGTTTAAGCTTCTAATTTCTGCTAATTAATTCAGTAGGAAACGGAACATATGGTGTTATAGAAAAAAAAAAAACTATAGCATGTACAAAATACAGCAAATAAATTCCGTAAGAATAGGCCCACATTTTAAAGGGGGGAAAAAGCCCGGAGAGGTGCTCTGCCTTTTTAATTACTTCTTTATTTCTCTAGGAGACATTGCTGGGTGTTCTTACCCAACAACAGCTTGAGCAAAATAAACAGAAAAACAAGACTTGCATGAAGCCATTGAAGGTCAAAATGTGCCTCAATTATGTGCCAATTGGAAAACACTACAAAAATCATCATTTTCCTGAACATTATCGAAAGGACAACAAATTGCAATACGTACTGACCATGACCTCATATCCAGTTTGGACACTGTCTGCCCAAAAACGGTGCTGCTTACATAGCTCTCGCTCCTCGCATTTTCTCTACAAGACCATTTGAATCCATTTTGGCTTGGCTGAGCAGCAGTCTTGAGCACGAACGTTTGAACTCTGTGCCCACAGAGAAAGA
>JBCJKH010069263.1:0-17303 GCA_039877255.1 Loriculus beryllinus | reverse complement strand
TGGCAGGGGGGTTGGAACGAGATGATCTTAAGGTCCTTTCCAACCCTAACTATTCTATGATTATATGATTCTCATGGAAACCACTGCCGTTTCTAACCATGTTCAGTGTGAAATAACTATGCAAACTTCAAACTAAACATCCCCAAGCACTCAAGACATGGAATCTGCAAGATCATGCAAAATCTGTCTGCCAAGGTGAGCAGAACCTCAACAAAACAACCAAAGTAAAGATAATCTATTGCAAAGCCATGCTCCTCCTCAGCCAGTGGGGTGGCTAGCAGTAGGAACAGGAAGGTGCTGGTCCTAGAAAAGCTATTCTTAAAGCACAAATACTTCCAGACACACCACCTCTGTTTCCTGGGGGTTAATTGCAGCCATCCACCGTGAGAGTGAGTCTTTGCACTCTCCTTCCCTTCAGAATAAGTACATCCCCTGCAGGCATCGCACCCAGTCTGCCTGAACAGAGACACACCTCCATTTCCAAAGGCAATTCTATGCACCCAGGTGGAAGGAAGATGAAGGATGAAGTAAACTGTGGCCAACCGAGCCCTGATCTGCTGAGTCTGAATAAATGTGTTCAACAACAGTTTGGAGCCACTGGCAAGCTTCACCTCCCCATCTATAGGAAATAAATTTCTGCCCATCGCAATAATCAAGTGATGATATAGCTGGAAATTCAGAGGTTGGTAAGAACCCATTCTAGGAAAGTGGGATAATTTTGTTTGCTTTCCAGAAAAAGACTTAAGGGACTTAAAAAATGCAACCAAAAGCCCCATCAGCTCTGCCCTATCCCACAGCTACAGGGCATTTACATTTTTAACCGCAGCACTGTACTGATGTATGTTTTCACTCTGAATTCCAGCACCTCTGGTCTGTATTAACAAGTTTCTTTCAGTCTTTATAAACTTGCTGGAACAGAAAGGGACAAGAAGGCAGAGGTCGATGTTCAGGTTACACAGAGCAGCTGATCTATCCTTCTGGATAGGCACTTGATGTAAATCAAGGTGGAATTTAAGCAATGAATTAAGTATCTACCCAAGCTAATAATTATGGGAAATGGATCTCTCCCAGGGAATACAGAAATGTTATGAATGCTTTTCAGCTATATCATGATCCTGGTGTGCTTTCAAGCATAGATTTGCCCTGGTTCACAAAGGCATGAAGACAATCAACTATGTTTCTCTGGTCAGCCCCTTTCTATATGTATTCTTAATAGCTTTAATATGAAGTTATTTCACTGTCTCAGCCTGTCTTGTCTACTCAGCTGTACTGTTTTACATGTGGGCTGTCTCTTGCCACGTTCAGCGTGGAGCATAATGAAGCCCTGAGTGGAAACTAAAGAGACTCCTACCAGGTGTTTAGAGATACGCCTTTGCAATGGTATGCCACTGAACACACCTACTTTAAACATCTTTTGTGGTTTTCTTGTCCAAGAAACAAAAACTGTCAGGTTTAAACGTTGATTATTTTTTTTATCCTCAAGCAATTCTTTCATATCCTTTAGGAAGTTTCTCTTGTATTCTACAAACTCTATGAAAATAAACTTACATTTGTTCTAAATTATGTTAACAAAGGAAACAAGTCCTCTAGGTGGTGCTACTATTTCGAATAAAGCAGCTGGATGCTTGAAAGTTTCATTGTAATATATTGCTGTGGTACCCTGTGAGAAAAGAGCACTGAAAAATCCTGGCCCCAATAAAAAAACTGGCGTCAAATAATGTGAAACTTCACCTAACAAGTGTTAGCAGTGAAGGGGAGTCTGGATGTAAATATAGTAATTGCTTCTCTTTAAGAATGTGTTTCAGTATCTTACTAAATGCAGAAACATTACAGGATGTATTGATGAAAATTATCTTTCAGTGGTTGACTCAGCTTTCTATATCTTCGATTCCCGGTTTTCCCAATAATTTGCAACTCACTTCTCCAGTTCATGTACAATTCTTCAACTTCAACGACTCATATGAATATTCCCTGACTGCAGTCATTGCATGTGGCACAGGCTAAGCACAACAGCTTTCCCTGGCGAAAGCTGCATGATCTGGCCCAATTTCACAGAAGCACTTTAGCACAATTGTACTTCAAATACAACCACTGAAACAGTGCACATACTTGACCTGCAACATGGTTAAAAGCCTTGTTGGCTTAAGGATATTTGCATATGCATACTTTACTTGGGCATTAAAGGTTATTAAATGCTTTAGTTATTGCATAAAAAGGAAAGAAGGTAAAACAATTTACCTTTTCTTGTTCAACACAGCTGCACAGGTCCAGTACTGAAATATTGGGCCAGCTGCCTATAGGACAGATTTTCTGATCCTTAGTGCCTTTCTGGCCAGCCACTTTTCTAGAGGATGCCAAAGTTCCTCCTATTGCTTCCTCTCTTTCCAGGGCTCCTATCTGTACTTTTTGAACATCTGCCTATTTTCTCTCTGATATTGTTCCTGATTCTCTTTGTAATCCAGCCACATGGATTTACAGCACCAGGTTTCTTTCCCTGTGTGGTTGCTGTCAAAGTCAAGAACAAAAACTTTCTGATTTTAAAATTATTATTGTTATACATTATTATAGATCTGACCTTTGAAACATATATTCACTATAACCACTACCTCTTACTTTGTGCAAAGTTCATCTGTTATCTAAATAAATGTCAAATTTGGGATCTTGTTAAGCCTTCAGCCTCAGTAACAGTAACTGTGAATTCTGGAGTTTACTCAGTGTAAAAGAAACATTTATTTCATTGATTTTGACTAGTCAACCTTTAAAATTTCACAGAGTATATTTGTTCCTGTGTATGAGAAAAGAATCACAACATCTCTAGATTATACATTGTTTTGTTTTCTTTCTCTGTGTCCCCATTTATTTATCTGCTTTCCAAGAAACATTCCTCATAGGAACGTATCTCTGGGCTCTTGGTGATTTTTGCTGCTCCTTTATGCCTTCTTCTCCAATTTTGTAACGGTTTGGTTTTTGAGGCTGCAAAGCCACCAAATCGGGGCTGTAACTGCTCACACAAATACTTTTTAAAACAAAGAATCAAAAAGCAGACAGAAAGTATGAAATCCACTCTGTTCATTATCAAGTGATAACCATTTTTCTCTAGGTGATTTTGTTATTTTCAGGTTATCAACAGAATATCCATAGCCCCTGACAACTTGCACCATCCTGCAAAACTCAGTGAAGTTCCTGTTAGCTAACAAATCAATGCAAATGTCAGCTCAGATCTCAGAAATGCATGAGGGGCACTTGCAAAGAGTAAAAGAAATGGATGAAGACTGGCAAAAATCTGCACTAAAAAAGTGCACTTCCAGACAGCTCTGAAGTGTGGGGAAATCTCTATTTATTTATAAAACAAAACAAAACCCCCCGAACAACTATGGAAACTGTTTCCAATACTTCACAGAGAGCCTAGATGCAAATATCTAGCCAAGCAAATATAAACCAAGCAGTACAGAGTTTCTTGCTGATTTATATTAAAAATAACCATGAAGGCATGAGCTTAAACAACAGGTTTTAGCATACTTCATGAATCCTTGCACACTGTAATTTCCCCACTCCTCTATTTCTTTCCAGAAATCCCTGTTCTTATGAATGAAGTGCTTTAGTTGTCCTGCTTCTGAGAACCAACAAAGGCAACTACAATTAACCTTCTTAAAAATAAGATTAGACTGACTTTGGAAGTGACTCCTTCAACATCTCAGAATATTCTGGCTCATAATAAGGTTCCAAAATAGGTTTTAATTTGACTTCTTCTGGTAGTTTTTGTGTCTCTTCTCTCCTGCTTCCATCTCTTAAAAGCGGAACCAGTGTTTTCCAGTTTTTCCCTGAAACTAAAAAGGAAAGGAATAGTTAATTTTTTATCCTCCACAGAAACAGAAGAAATTATGCAAGTGGTTTAAATAGGAAGCTGATGAAAGAAGAAGAAAGAAGCAGGAAGGAACAGTTTTGTGGTTTTCTTCCCCATACTGTTCCATGAGCTTTCCATCTTTCATCTGGTAAACAGCAGCAGACACTGATTATACACTTAAATTTTTCTCTGCTGGATGCTGAGCTGGCAAACTACAGGGTTTGGGGTCTCTGAAGTACCTTCCTGGCTATCTGGCTGCTATTCTACACTGTTCCATCTCCTCTGGATTTACACATTATCTACCTCATAAAAATCTACAATGGGAATGATGAATCCATGGGGCTTCTATTCCAGTGAGTAAAACTGCTATGTGAATAATGAGCCCACTTAATCCTTTACATTTTATGTTGACTAAAAATGCCATTAACTTGACTACTGCCATTACCATTAAGTGCATAAAACTGATTGCCCTCTAAAAATTAACTGATGCTGCTTCTATTACCAGTGTCAAACCCATACTAGGATTTAGGTTTCTGAAACCCTCACCTCTGCCAGGCTTAATAGAGTAACTGGGATTTCGTTTGAGGTCCCCAGAGCACCCAGGGTCTTCATTGATTATGCCCAAATTAGTATTCCACGTGGACCAGTTCACTTCATCAACCCTAGGGAGAGAACACAAAACCGGTATCTATTCTAAGGGTCACCAGACCACTCCAGAATGAGTTTAGATCACAAACTGCCACCTCTCAAGCCTTAGATCTGCCCCAGAAAATAGATTAAACTGATTACTGTAGACAGTGTCAGTACACCATTTCTCAGAGTGCTCCACAGGAAAAGTTCTGCTTCCCATCACCAAACACCTTATTGCTATTTGTCTACAAAAGATTGTTCATTTGACATACAAACAGGTTACCTAAAGCACCATCTGTAATCATCTTGGCCATCAGGTGTGACCCCGACCAAGACTTGCTTCCCAGACCGGAATGAGCGCCTCACACAGTTCAAGTAGCTGTTTTCAATATCCAAGATTGTGATAGCTCTCTACAGGTAAAAGAAAACAGAACACTGAAAGGCTGCAGTTTCAAGGTCTCTCTGTTAATATGTCATTAAAAATGAGGAATTACTGCCCTGTGATTAGAACTATTAAGTTCTCTTCCTTACCTCAAACAAAAACTGATACGCCTTTGAGGTTCTGGTAAAGATTGTTTTTCTCCTTGCGTAATCCCTGTTTCCATAGTCTGATAAGGATTTTCCATCATCAAAAGCCCAAATAATTTTGTCTAATAACAAAAGTACTTATTTTCTTAAATTCTGAACATCTCTGGAACACTGGGAACATCTGCTTAGGCAAAGCATCAAATATGCATGGAAAAGGAACCAATATACTTTTTTTTTAGGAACTGTTCAGGGGATCAGAAAGCAGCAGTGACCTGATATTTAAATACCTGTCAGTTCCTAAAGATTCTTTCTAAAATTTATGATTCCCCATACCCTCTTTCTTGGATAAAACAGCCTCACATAACCAATGTACCTGGAGTTTCCAGATGCTCTTGCTCTCCTGTGCAATTTTGCTCACAGTTTCCCCCATTAGTGCAATAAGCATGTTGAGCAGGAGGATGTACGTAAGGATGACATAAAGAACCAAAAGGATGACAAACACTGACTTGAACCTGTAGTTCTCTGTGAACTCCAGGTCCCCCATTCCAATAGTGAACTTGAAAAGCTCCAAGCAGGTATAATACAGACTGTTGTATGATGTGCGGCCTCGTTTCACATGGCAGCATCGTGAATATTCAGAGCTATTTGTATCCTGCCCCTCATTGTCATCTTCAATTAAAGTCACCACAGCTGTTGCAAAAGAGGAATCACATATGCAAGATGAAAATACAATTTGGAATCACAATCCCATTGCAAGCATTGAAAGTGTGGATAAACATAAGACATTTTATCTTCATGGTTACTGTCCCCAGAGAAACTGCTCTATAAAATATTTGCCAGAACTGACACCCTCTCAGAAGGTGTTGTCTCAGTTTTAACTACATAGAACAGGATGACTGTTTTTCCGTCAGCTTTGCAAAGCAGTTTGAGACCCAGGGATGAAAAGCTGACTGAAACTACTACAGATAATTGTTATTCTTAAGAGATATTTCCTTCGTAATAACGTTAATTTGTTAGTTCTAGTTGGAAACAAAGTCAAAGCCACTTGAAAAATAAAATCTTCTGAAATTCTTTAAGGTAAGAAAAATAACTCCAAGTATGACCTTACCTGTAGAAAATCCTAAGAGGAATACTAGATAGACAAACATGAAGCGACATAAATCTCTAAGGATCATCTGTAAGATGGAAAAAGAGTATTTTTATACTGTTAGAACTTGAATATAAACTACAAGAAAAAAAAAACCTAGTAGAAAATACTGCTTCAGCTCAAGAAGGCATTCGCTGTGAGTGGCTCTTCATGCACTGAACAGCTTTTATCCTGCTCAGATAACAGAACTTTAATACAGAAAACATTTCTCTCCATTACTTATGCAACAGTTTACATATGCAAGACATATGCATGCCAAATAATTTCATCTTTGTGAGGATAAACCACATTAAGACAATTTCATCTTTCTTCCCCTCTTGGGCTAGCTGTCTACATCATACATAGAGATTTATTAGCCAACTACTGCCCTTTAGCTAATTGCTCTGTTTGGTAACATTTAAACTGTACCTAAAGAAATTTCCAGCTGATAGAAGGCTGTGCCATTTCCCACTACACCAGTCTGCACTGTTCTCAGTCTACTTTAATCCATACCTATGCAACTGTAGTTAGTTTGAAGCACAGGGGTTAATACTACTACCACAACTACTATAAAATACATGGATGAGGAACAGGACATTTTTCTACATAACTTAAAATTAGATCATTTAATTCAGAAAATAATGACCAAGTGCAGTAGAGTGGTATAAGATTTCCCACTGACATCATGGATGTAGATATGGCAACTTCTCTCCTGGAAACAGGGCTGTTGGCAGCAGTGTCCTAATCTGAGCACTCTGCTGGTCTCATCACCCACTCACTGAACTAACTTTGGCAATCATGACAGAGTAAATACCCATCTGCGGGAAGCCACGGGTGTGAACTAACCTTGGCAATCATGACAGAGTAAATACCCATCTGCTGGAAGCCACGGGTGTAGTACAGCATGTTTGCCCAGCCCAGCGCTAAGGAGAAGACCATGGAAGCCACATACAGTTCCTGGCCACAGAAGTACAGCACCACAGAGCTCAGGAGGAGCAAGGAGTGAACAAAGCTGAAAGAAAAGCATGGTCTGAATGTATGACGGATTCTCCAAAACACAAAGGAACCTTGGAAGACATTTCCTCTCCTTTCATTCTTTCCCTTCTTAAACTCTACAATTCCTCTTGCAATCTACCCAGTTTGCCCACACGCAAATATTCCAGGAGCCTCATCCCTGCTCTTCCTTGTTACTGGAGGGAGGAAAAGCCCTTGAAAACACCAGTTTCTTCAGCACTCCCACTCTTTCCACAGACCCATGAAATTGCCCTGTTTAACTGCACTCCAGCTAAGAGGAGAAACAGCTCAAATTATGGAGAGGCAAAGCTCCCTTCAGGAATAGGAGGATTTCTGCACATCCAATGCATACACCTAATTGCAAGCCCAACTTGGAGATCTATTCCTAACTCTGCTGCATGACACAGTTACTGAACTTCAAACACTTCATTTGCTTTACCTCCCAATCAGGTACTGATCCAGACCTGCTTTTTCCAAGTGCTATGTTATCCACTGGCAATTATTTTGTAAGGACCCAGAAATTACAGCAAAGCATCTACCAATTACAAATGGCTTCAGCCAAAGCTACAGATCTTACACACTGAAATGCAATCAGAGATACTGGAGCTTACAAAAGAACCTCACTGTAGCTGTCAACTATCAGTGTCGTGAATGATGGGCGCCTCTGCACAAAATACTGTATCTGGAAAGAAAAAAAAAAGGGGGAATGAAGATCAGGTTTGCATCCATGGTGGGATTAAGTATCCCATGTGAATGCATCAACTAAGCACTGATACATACACCAGGAAGCTGGTACTTATTAAGCATCTCCCAGAATACCTAAAAACCAACACCAGCACAAGATCTAGGGAGGACTCTTCAAGTGACACTTGGTTTCTCTTTCATCTGGCACCTTTTTTGAAGACAACAACCTATTCAGTCACTGGTTTGAGGACTGTGTTTTACTGCATACACC
The DNA here is from genome assembly GCA_039877255.1 of Loriculus beryllinus. Classification (NCBI taxonomy): domain Eukaryota; kingdom Metazoa; phylum Chordata; class Aves; order Psittaciformes; family Psittacidae; genus Loriculus; species Loriculus beryllinus. Next base: position 9,206 of record JBCJKH010069263.1, on the reverse strand, counting down.
CCACTGGCTGCCAAGAGAAAGCAGGGAGACTTTAAGCTAAGACAGGTGATCTTTAATACAGGCCTGGTGTCCTGGGTTCAGCAATAGCAGTTGTTTTTTTCTCCTTTTTGGTGGCTGGTGTAGCTGTGTTTTGACTCGGCCTGGGAAAAGTGCTGATAATACTGATATTTACTTTGACCAAGGACTTTGTGAGTCTCATGCTCTGTCAGGGAGGCCGGGAGGAAGCAGGGACAGGACACCTGACCCAGGCTGACCAAAGAGGTATTCCATGCCACAGCACATCATGCCCAGGATGTAACCTGGGGGCGACCCAGAGGGACAGACACTTCCCGATCGGGCTCGTTTTCGGAGGGTGGTATCGTACTTTCTTCCCTTGTTATTTTCTTATTGGTATTATTGTTGGTGGTAGCAGCAGTGATTTGTGTTATACCTTAGTTACCGGGCTGTTCTTATCTCAACTCCTGGGAGGTACATTCCTTTGATTCTCCTCCCCATCCCTCCGGGAGCGGGGAGGAAGGGGGGGGGGGGGGAGGGGGAAGGGGGAGAAGAAGGAAGAGGGGGAGTAGAAACTGGGTTTAAACCACGACAACCACCCTGCAATTCATCATCATCACACTGCCAATCTTGGCTACTTGAACCTTACAAAACCATCTGGCCTGCCAATACTGTTGAGAGAGATTGAAACATCTGAAAGCTCAGTTACATTGCACTGGCCTGTGCTTTGTTGTTTGCCTACCTGGGCTGTAATAATTAAAAATTACAATTCTCAGTGTAACCTGGTTTTGAGGTCTTTCTCTGAATGCAGAATAGCAGGAGAACACTCTAAAAAAAAAGCTAGAGCCACTGCAAAAAGCCCCATAACCTTTTATCTCTCAATGAAAGGAAGCAATATGACAGAGCTGGCTTGTGCTTTGATTAAAAGGCATTGCACCTCTGCCTAAAGAGGAAATGTGACCCAGATTCAAACCAAGGCTTATGTGCATGGGCTAATACTGAGGTGAGATATAGGAACTGCCATCTCCAACAGAATCTGCCCAAGGGCTATTTATCTCAAAACCAGCTAACCACTACTGCACTTGAACTGGTCCTCAGGAGCTGCTTCATTAGAAGTCCACTAACACATTAGCTTCTGATTTAGCTGTCCCACTTCAATGGATATACTGGGTGGGAGAAATTAGGGCCTGAGTACCTAGATGCATGTTTGAGTACAAAGGAATATCATTTATACAAGATACATTAATGTATTACAGACAGTTCCTAATTTAACATAGTCACGGAAGAGTCTGAAATTTGATCTTATAAAACATTGGTTTTCTTTCACATTGTTTAGTTACTATGAGCTTTAAGATGTGACCATAACAAAGATAGCAAGACTCAAAACTAACATCTAATCCAATGCCACTCAGAAGAAATTAAGAGACATTTTGTTTGACATTAGCTTGTACTTCAGTCCTACGGCACAAGCAGAATGTCAAATGAACCATTTTTACACCTTTCCCTTGAAAAATCCACCACAATCCGCACTTTGCCTTTAACAAACTGCATCTTCCTGAGAAAGCCATTCCGTCAAAAAAAATTCAACCAAAATATCTCTCGTTTACTTCCCCATAAAAATGTGCATTAGAAAACTTTCAGTGGATGCCTACATCTATTTTTTGAGAGAAATAGTATGAATTTAATTCATATTTTTTCTTTTGAAGAAGGATCATTCTAAACTCTATTTATTTCTTATTGATTTGCTGTGGTGTAGTCACAGTCTCCCCACCTTAAATGGAATTAAAAACATTTCTTTCTACAATGGAGTTTTGTCAAAAAAAATAATGAAAGTTTTTCTCACTTCCCTTCCAGAACTCTATTAACATGACTTTTTTTTACCTTACAATCTAAAATTATTATTATGGCAATAACTCACTAAGGCTAGATATGAGGATAATAGGATGTATTTGAAGAGTAAATAGCATATATTTGAAGAGTGAAGCATATTTTGAATACACTATATGAATAGCATATATTTGAAGAATGCACCTCTTAGCAGTCAGTTAAAGAGCTGGCTGCTCTTTCATATGGCTAGGTCTGATATCATGTAATACAAAACCTGTCCACCCGATCTCAATAGCCTGCTTCGTTATAGTTGCCCACACAGAGGCACAAACATAGCTCCCAGAACCTGACAAATTGCTGGGTATCACTGGCTCACCTAATCTGGTCTGCTGATGTGCTAATTAGGCTCTAGATGATTTTCTAGTTTCCTAGCAGTTAAAGAGCTGGTGGCTAAAAGGTGCGAAATTGCAAATGTCTAAGCCTGATGTGATCCCTATGGTTCTGGCACAAAAGGGATAATGGAGGCCAGTGGGAGCTGGATGATAAGTTTCAAATCTTTGCTGGGGTCACATAGAAAAAAGCAGGGAACCCAGCACAGGTCTTAAACATGCCTTATTTGTCTTATGGCTACTTGTTTATTCCTTTTCTAGATACAGACATCAAACTTTGCCATAAGACTTTGACCTTAAAGCTGTGTGAAATGGGTGTTCTGGGCTGCATTTCTCCTGGCAGGTAGTATAGAAAACCCAGCCAGCATGAGAATGAATGGCTGAAAGAAACTGTTCAGTTGGTCTCAGCAAATTCAATTACTTCAGCCAATTTTTGTAAATATTTGGCTGTGGTTTCTGTCAGTCAATGTGAACAGGGGGGTAAATTTCCTTCCAACTCAGTCAGGTCACAAAGGCAAGTCCCTGCAGCATCTCCATCAGATCTGGACCCACAGTCTTGCACGCAGCCATGCTGTCATTACCTGTGTTTATAGCATACTACATGGCTTCTTTGTAGGTCCACAGACTGGTGTTTTCTGGGGAGCACAAGTTGCTAAAGTCCTTTGCACCTCAATTGGGCATCTGAAAGCTCCAGGACATGATGGAGCCTCAGAAATCAGTCATTGATATTAATATGGCTAGGTCTGATATCATGGAATACAAAGCCTGATCTCAGTATCCTGCTTTATTTTAGATGCCCACACAGAGGCACAAACATAGAGCTCCCATAACCTCACAAATGGCTAGGCATCACTGGTTCACCTAATCTGGTCTGCTGATATACTAATCAGGCTGTAGATGATTTCCTAGTGTTTTATCCAGCTGGAAAGGAAACTGACCAGGATGATGACTATTGAGGATCTGTCTTTCAAAATCCCTCCCATTAGCCATTGGCTTCCTACCCGGTCACTGGTTGCCTGTGAGCCTCACAAGACCTTATTGAGCCAGGAAGAACTGACCATGCCCCATGGTCATCCTCTGCTGGTACCAAGTATTCGTAACTGGTGCAGTCCATCAGTGTCTATTCGTAGGATAAAATGAGGATCCTTACACACTGCATTTAAATCAGGCATAGGCTTAATCTGAATAAATTAAATACATAACTCATTAAGTAGCAATGCCTTCAGTTTCCAGGGTACTCTGCCCAATAGTGTTAAGAAAATCTGGGTACAGTGAAAAGAGTAAAGGCATCACTGTCAAGCTAATTCAGCATTTCACAGTCTTTCTAAAGTAATCCAATGGTTTGTTATGTCGCTGTCCCTTGGACTACATTTTCTTTTAATTCTTGTCCCTATGAACTATATTTTATTGTGGTTAAAGGTTTGTTGTCTAGAGTACAGAGATTATTAAACAAAAGTTGCAAACTTAGGTACTGCTTTAGGTGTTGGTAATAAGCAAGTGAACAAACACTGGGGAAAAACACCAACTGTTTTCATTTACTTTGGTGCAAAGTTTAATTAAAATTATTTCATACAAATTACAAGAAGCAACTGAAATGTTTTCATTAAAGAGGATTTTTTAACATGAGAATTCCCCTCAGCATTCCCTCAGTTCTGTTTTTGCTGATAAGGGGAAGGAAAGAGCCATTCTGCTACGTCAATCAGCTGGTTTCCAGCCTCTCTCTGTTTGAAAGCTGTGATACCAAAGGCATGCATTTTTCTTGCTGCTTTCCCTGGGAGATTCTTACAAAACCTTAGAAAAAGTGACTGTAAATAGGCATGCACTACAGGAGAGAGAATGTTGGCATTGCACAGCCTTAAATGAATGAGAAAATCTTAAGAAATTCAGTTTTAAATTTTGTGCTTTTCCTAGATTAGTTTCAGAGATATGTCTTTCACTGTACATTTTCATCATATCGAAAGATGTAAGGAGAGGGTATTTGGTGCTTGGATGTTTATCCTTAACTAAAACAGTGATTAAGAATCAGCAACAAGTAAATTACTATGCACAAGCATTGGAGATGAAAGACCATTGATATGCAAGTGACACCCTAGATACCATCACTGATTTAAGGGAGATTGAGGATGTCATGGTTTAACCTGAGGTGGCAATTCACTCAGCCTATGGCTCTGTCCCTTCATCCCAACCCCAGTGGGATGGGGAGGAGAACTGGAAAAAGGTTAAAGCAATGGGTTGAGATAAGAACAGTTTAATAATAATAATATAATAAAGAGTGGGAAGAAAGAAGTCTAAAACTTAAAGGAAAACTCCCCAAGTGATGCACAATACAATTGCTCACCACCCACTGACCGATACCCAGCCTGACCTGAGCAGTGATCTGGGCTTTCCAGGTAACCCCCCCAGTTTATATACTGGGCATGACGTGCTGTGGTATGGAATACCCCTTTGGCTAGTTTTGGTCAGGTGTCCTGTCTCTGCTTTGCCTTGGTTTCTTGTATGCCTCCTCACTGGTAGAGCATGAGAGACTGCAAAGTCTTTGATCAGGATACATACTGCTTAGCAACAACTAAAACATTGGCATATTATCAGTATTATTCTCATACTAAAGCCAAAACACAGCACTGCACCAGCTACTAGGAAGAAAATTAACTTTATCCCAGCTGAAACCAGGACAAATGGCCACTACTCATCAAGAATCAAATCAGAAACACTTTACAGGAATTAGTTGCCTGAAGGGGAAAAGATATGGGAACTGGGCATAAAATGTCAAAGGGGATGCACACCAGCCTGAAGCAGTTATTGATGTCCATCTATCCTCCTCTTACAGAGCTAAGGAAGGGTAACATGGATAGCAACAGGTGTCTGCACTTCTTTTAATACCTAAAAATAAGCATTTGCCTTCAAGACAGAGAGTACAGTCCCTTAGTGGGCAGTGTAGTGGGTGATGGCAGTGCTAAGAGTAGTGGGACCTAATAGGAGAGGGAGCTAATGCTCTTTCCCAGACAAGGTGCCAGCTTCAGACTCTGTATGTGGTCTGAAAGACTTAACATAGCCTTTAAAATGGCAATACAGCTCACTTACTAAACTCCGAAGCACAGAAATTGTGACTTACTGGTAGTGCAGTCTACAGTGGAGGACGAAGCCAGGGCTATGACAGATAGGTTATGCTGCTTTTTCACAGTAAACCTACTGTCTTCATCCAGTTTCTGGAAGGATGTCCAAAATTATAAGAAGAAGGACTAAGGTAAGGCACTTCTTGAAATTACTTGTGTGTGTGCTGATGTGAGCAGAGCTCCGTGGTTCTGGTGCACCATTTGCCTGCTTCAGGTAGGTATAGGACTAAATTAAATGTCTTTAAGATGGAGGCATGCAGAAAGACTGCTGGTTTCAGTTTCCCATGCTGATGTAACACTGAGCAAGCTGCTAACATCTCTGCCTCATTTTCCCTTCTATAAAAGGGGCAGCTATCTGAGGATTAGTTAGTAATTGCATACCTGAGCAGAAGAAAGTACATCAGGGAGGATTAATGTATTAACTGTCTTCTACATTCTACATCAAAATGCTGAAATCATTTTAATCCATTCAAATGCATGATTGAGTATAGCATAGGGATGAATCAAAGCAAAAAAAGAAAAAAAAAAAAGTTTTTTTACAGAGGCTGTATCTTTTCTTCAGAACATTGAGCTCTTTAAAGCATGTGGACAATTAACATGAACCAGAAGAGCTGGCCCAAGTAGGAGGTTTTCCATCCTGATGCACCATCTGCAAGAACGGGTAAAGCATAAATGCAGCCCACATTGTTCCAGCAAAAGCTTACCATAGAGAGAAATAATAAAGGTTCATCTCTATAATGTGGTCAAGTGTACACAAATACAAGCAAAGCATAATCTTGGGATGTCACAAAGGATATCTGAATGGATTCATTCAGCCTAAACTGAGAAAAGTGTAAAATATTTTGACTGTTTCCAAGGGGTTTCTTGATGTCTATGGAAGGATACAGGGCTGCACTGCCATCCCAGAGCCAGGAAAGTTCATTGTTCCTCATAACTTCACTCTCTGGACAGGAACCCATGTAGTTCTGATCATGGAAATTGTAACTATGACAGTCAGGGCATAAATAGTATTCCCCAAAGGCCCTTTGTTCTGCTTTAATTCCTTATGCAATTGTTTCCCTCATAAAAGCTTTGCACTTTCTTCAAAGGAAACTCTGTCTAAATGTTCAACATCATTTGCTGAAATATTCCCTTCCATTTTGGTTATGAGTTTCCTGGATTTTCCTCTGCATGCTTTTTTTTGCATCCCAGTTGTGGGCCCACTGAGGTCTCCAGTGTTCTCACTCTGTAATAACTTATCCGTTGAAGTCTTTATCTGAGATGTAGTAGTTAAAGTCATGGCCATTTTTTTCCAGATGAGTTCGCAAGCTGAAGTTCTAGGGTAGGCCACCATTAATAGGGACTTCCTGTGATGTGACTGCCCTCTTGCTTTAGCTAATGGGCTTCCAATCATATGGAACATTGCACCTCAGGGAGCCCAGGTCTGTTGGCCATTCCAAGTGTCTAAGAAAGGCTTGCTCTCTCACACTGGTGGCTGGGCTGTTTTCATAGCAAGGGAAGTCGAGATTAGTGAAATGTGCAGTCATGCTAGGGTCTGAAGGGGGAACGATGCAAAACAGTGTCCATCTTCAGGCAGTACTTACATGACTTAAGAGACAACATTAGATGGATCTCCCAGTTTGTCTGTAGAACATAACAGAAGAGACATTATTCCATATACAGCTATATGAATTTGTATTAGCCACTTCTAAGGTATCTATCTTGCTAACACAAGTGAGCACAATCTAACCTAAAGAAAGGGGGAAGTTTCTCAGCCAAAGTAAATCAGTGTAAGTCTATGGAAGTCAGCAGAACCACAATTGTATGTCTCATCAATCCAGGTCTTACTGAAATCACCAAGGATACTGCCATCACTTAGTGGGGTCCCAGGGTGTCTTAGGGGCCATGGCTGTTGCGCTAACAGGCTGATGAAGAAACAGTTTTCTTATTCTTCAAGCTTTCTCAATAATAACAAAGGTAACAATAAAATCAAACCTTGGCTTTTATCACCATCTTCACAGCTTCCTGAACATCCCTGACCTGTCTCGTTCAGTGCCAGCCAGAGATACTCCAAATAGCTCTAAACAAGCACATATATTTCATTGTCACTGTGCAGTACCATAAAGGGATACAAGTTCAAATCCTCAATAGCAATAAAGCAGAACCATGAACTATTTATTAGCCTGGCTGCTAATAGATCTAGCACCTTCCAGACCAGCTCTCACAGCTCTGCATAGCACTGCACTGTACAATGTGGACTTTGATGCTAAGGCCTGTGGCCTCTGCTACAAGCAGAATCATTAGTCACAAGATCCCTACCATTATGTGTTTACTAAACAGAAAAGAAATCAGACACACAGCAAAACATACATACTTACATTATTGGTAAAAGAGAGAGTCTTACACATCCTTCAACTCCAGGCTCACCCCTGCATTGCAAACCCTGAGGAAATGCCTCATAATCAACCTATACAATCAGCCATCAGGGATGATCATGGATTTGTATGCGAATCCTGCTTGTTGTTCTTCTTTCTTAGCCCTTGCCTACCTATTTATCATTCCTGGGGTAGTAAGCTGCTGGAGGTGAGGCTCATGCGTGTCATATGGGCAGCCAGACTATTACATATACTAATGGGAATAGAGTACCTAAGTTATCCTTCCTTTCTCTTGAAACAGAAAAAACAATCAGAAATCTCTATACTCCTAAGGTACTTTTATGGACTCCCCACTCCCCCATTTCTTTGCTATTTTAGGGTAGGACTAGCATGACCTAATTTCAAGTACCTGCAGCAAAAAACATCAACATTCAAGGTAGCCAACCTTGGTGCATTTAATAAGACATGGATGCTTTTAGGATACAGTCATCTGACAGTCTGAGACATCAGAGTTCTCTGAAGTGTCCAAGATGTGCCTGTTCCTCCTGCTGACCAGGCAGTCAGTCCATGGGACTGATGCAGTATTTTGTAGACACTGCAGAACTCAGCATTTCCTCAGAGAAATCTCACCCCAAGAGATTTACAATACTTTGTGTTTAGTGAAGAGGAAACCCAGGTTTTCAAAACCACTACCCACATATCCACAAGTGCCATATCAGCATTAATGGGATTAATGAAAATTAGCCTGATTTGCTGAGTATTTTGGAATGGTATATGAAAGAATTCATACCAAGAATTCAAACCAGCAAAGCCAGTCAGGGCTTGTCAGCAAGACGAACTTTATTGTTAGAAGGCTGTACAGACAAAGTTGGAGATGGTGGGCTTGCTCTTGTGAGGAGACAACTAATGAAAAGACCAGCTTTAGAGTCAGGCATGCTGCTCCATCACCTCAAAGGGATGGAGAGAAGGGATAGGGTGCTCCTGCCAGCCTAGCAGCTCTGCCGTTTACACCAGCCCCTGCATGTGCTTCTGGCTTTCCAGAAGGGCTCCAGGGAGGCAGCACCAGCAGTGCCCAGCTGTTTGCTCTACTCTGCTGACATCAGCTGGGAAATGCAGAGACCTTGCTGAGCTGGAGCATCATCACTGAGCACTGCTCTCACAGCTCACAGAGAACCAGAGCTGTAAGAAAATCCTGCCAGAGGGCAGCAAATTCCTACAATTATTGTTTTCTTGCAGCATATGATTCTAAATTGCAGCTTCTTGAGCATGCCCCTGCTGTGAGAGCTGTACCACCCACCAGAAGAGAAGGCTGCGTGGTGATCTCATAGCAGCCTTCCAGTGTCTGAAGGGGACCTATAGGGATGCTGAGGAGGGACTCTTCATTAGGGACTGTAGTGATAAGACAAGGCGTAATGGGTTAAAGCTTAAACAGGGAAGGTTAGATTGGATATGAGGAAGAAATTCTTTACTGTGAAGGTGGTGAGGCACTGGAATGGGTTGCCCAAGGAAGTTGTGAGTGCTCCATCCCT
>JBCJKH010069261.1:0-19395 GCA_039877255.1 Loriculus beryllinus | reverse complement strand
AAACCTCCACTGAGTGCCACTTAAAAATGCCTACTGCCTTCTCTGAACCAGCCCTTATGAGTCATTCACAGAATTAAGCCCAAGGTGTCACATTATTTGTCACAGATGATGCAAGAACAGTGTTGAATCTACAAAAATAATGCTCAAATGTGAAATTACTTTCATTTTCAATATGTTGTTGGGACACATATGCAACACCTCAGACATCTTTTAAAACAGAGAAATTTGGGGGAGGAAATATCCAGCCATATCAATTGTTACTTTGAGAAGAAAATATGATACCAAGCATTGGAGTAAGATTCATAAACTATAGTTCCATGTCACCAACAGAAGAAAAACCATTCAGTTAAGACTGTTTGAAACTTGATATAAACCAGAGGACCATTACATAAAGATACAAGGATAACCACCAACAGACAGCCCTGTAGAAATCAAATTTGGAGATTTCACACATTACAGAAATAGTTTTATCCTACTTCCTGCTAAACTATACATAATTTGGGGTTTGAATCAGTTTTATGTCAGGTTCTGAAGTCACCAAAGAATTCTAAACAAAAGCCACACATACTATTTAACATTCATACCTTAATCCAGCAAGCTCATTCTGGTATGATGCAATCTCTTGTTCAGTTTCTGCTTGGAAAGCTTTTGTCTGATGCAATGCCTTCTCCAAATCATCAACCTTGGTCTTCAGTTTTGATATTTCAACAGCTGCAAGGCTGGCTCCTTCTTTAGCCTATGTTTAATGAACATGATTAGTGAACTGGAACAAAAACTGTCTGGTTGAAGTTTTAGTAGTGCTAGAATTCCAATTACAGAAAGATATTTTTTCACCATTTGCTCCTGTTTAACAGCATAATTGCCTAAACTCCCAAAATTGTAAGCATGCCTTTCTAATCCCACGTTTTCTTAGCACTCACATAATGTACAAAGCTAAACTTCAGAAACCATAATGTCTCTAAGCATTCTCTGCATAAAGAAATACATTACAAAATGAAAATGTCCCCCTATTGTTTTGAGGCATATCCAAATTACTTTTAAGAGAATTTAGTTCACTGATGCTGTTGCAACCAATGGGAAATGAATCTCTGCCCTGTTTTGTTTCAGAAGTTACCTTCTGATTGCCGAGTTCCTGCAGCAATCTGTCTCGGTCATCCTGAAGACTGGCCATAGTCTTGGAAAATGCTTCAATTTGGTGAACATAACTGCCACAGTCAGCTGAGAGCCTGCTAACCTCCATCTCTCGGCTGACTAACGTCCTACAGAGCTTTTCAATTTCAGCAGCAATCTGATCAAGCGTAACCTTATCTGCAGCATCAAAAATAGCCCGATTCAGAAGAGAATTTTCTTGGAGCATAGTGACAAGATGTAATTTAAAGCCATCCAATTCAGCTTCAAGTTCATCTCCTTTCTTTTTTTCAGTCTGGAGATCAGATGTGTATTTGCTTTGAAGTACTTTTAAGTCTTCTATTATCCTATCTCTATCATTTTGCAGAGCACTCATTGCTTTCCCAAAGGCCTCGTTTTGGGACCTCAGCTCACTATTTTGAAACTGAACTTCCAGCATCATCTTTGCTGGAAAAACATCAGGTTCATCTCCATGTTCAAGCGTCAAAAGAGTCTTACTGTATTCTTTATCTGCACCCTTAGTATTTCTGCCTCTTGATTTGTGGAGTTCTTGAAGACTTTCTCCATACCGTCCATTCAATACACATTGCTGATTCTGAACACTATCACTAGTTACCAGCTTCTCTTCAGATTTGGAAACAAGCTTCTCTTTATTTAGTGATGCAATTAAGGATTCTAAATCATTTACTTTAGACACCAATTTCTTATTTTCATGTTCCAAAGACACAGCAGTATCCTTCTTCAGTTCACTGAAAAGCTGCATTTCTTTTATTTGTTTCTGAAGATCATATTTTTCTTGTTCAAGGCTTTTAATACAATCCAATTTCTGCTTAAGTAAGTCTTTTAGCTGATGGTCTTTCAGAGATAAAACTTGGTTAAGATCTTCTCTATACTTTATCAGCTGTGCACTTAGCATTGCATTTTCAGAATGAAGATCATCAATCTGATTAAGAAGCACCCTCAATTCTTCTTTCAAAGCATTATTCTCACTTGCATTGTCAACTATAAGGCTGTCCCTCTGATTCAAGACATCTTGGTGAAGATGTTCCAGCTCTTTGTATTTAGTAAATAGATCATCCCGATCATTCTGAAGAGATGACATTGATTTTTTCAAGGCATCTATTTCACTGGCAATTGCAGCCTTATCTTGACCTGCTTTGTCTGCTTTCACCTGGAGACTTCTCAATTCATTTTCCATCTTCTGACAGGACTCCTCAGATTGTTGCCTCTCCACCTGCGAAGTCTTTAACTGAAGTTCATACTCTTGGATTTGTTTTCTGTGTTGAGTCTGTACCTGACTTAGATAGTCAGAGATTTCATCACCTTTTGAAGAAATGAGTAAGGAAATTTCCTTGTCTTTATTATTTAGCATGACCTTCATTTGCTCAGAAATGGTAATCTGCTTTTGCAATTCAGCATTAAGTTTTTCCTTCTCTGCTAGAATCTGTTGCAATTCTTGTTCCTGCCTGGTAAAATTACTTTCCAGGGCTTTCATCTCTCTTCCTGTGCTTTTACTATTCTCTATAAGATGATTAAGAGAATTATTTTCTTTAAGGAGTGCTTGCAAAGCTTCTTCTTTGGACTGAAGAACACTCTCCAGTTCTTGCTGCCTGTTCAGAAATGCTGTATTTTCTTCCTTTATTCTGCAGAGCTCTTCATGGCGTTGTCTATCAACAGATTTTTGCCTCAAATACAGTTCATCCTTTGTTTCCTCTACCACAGAATATTTGATATTCAGTTCTTGAATCTGAGTGATCTTCTCTTTCAATTCATCTTGCAAAGATATTATTCTTTTATTACTGTCCTCTACCTGTTTCTCTTTCTTTTGGATGATCTCTTTGAACTGCATTTCCCAGGTTTTCATTTCGGTGATTACCCTGTCCCGGTCATCCTGAAGAGAGGACATACACTTTGTAAAAGCAGCTAATCGTGCCAAAGCTGCATTCAAATCTGCTTGAAGTTTCTTGTTTTCAGAGTCCTTCATGCTAATTTCCTCTTGCAAACCATGAATCTCACTAAGTGCCCTATCTTTTTCTCTCTCAAGGGCACCGTGTCTTTCCTCTAGATTCAAAAAGTCTCTTTTATGAACCAATTTTAACTGCTGAAGATTAAATTCCATTTGTCTCTCATATTCTCTCTTTTGACTTTGTAGTTCATCATCTTTTTTCTTAAGTTGTTTTCTCCAATTTAGATTCTCATCTCTGAGCCTGTTCACTTCATTCTTTGACTGATCCAGTAAGTTCACCTGGGAAGAAAGCTTTCCCTCAAGATGCTGTATTTCTTCATTGGACTTTGCAAGCTTCTCTGACATATTACTTAAGTCCTTTTCAAATTTTTCACTTTTTGCCTGTGACAGTTTCACAGATCTTTCCAAATCCAGGATCAGTTCCTGGAACTTTATAGAATCCTTTTGCAAATGGTTGATCTCCTGCTGTTTCTCCTTTAAGAGTTCTTGCAATTCTTTTGTTTTGTTTTTACTTCCATTATTATCCCTCTGAGCACTTTTCACCTTCTCCTCAAATATTTTTACAAGATGTAACTGCTGTTCTTCTTTTTCTCTGATCACATTACACTTTTCTGCCTTTAATTCTTCCAGCTGCTGTAACAGCAAGTTATTCTGTACTTGTGCCAATTTCATTCTGTCAGTAAGATGATCAACTTTTTTGACATGATTAAGCAATTCTGTCTCAAGAAATTCTCTTTCATTCTTTACTTTGTAAGAGCTTTCTTGTACATTTTCTAATTCTTCCTGTAGGAGACATTTGTCATCCTCTAAAATCTTAACTTTTTCATTTAGGCTAACAATTTCTTGTGCAAGTCTTTTACATTCCATGTCCAGCTTTGTTAGAAAGTGTTCTTTGTGGTCCAAAGATTTTTCAGTTTCTTTTGCTTTTTCTGAAATTACATTTCTTTCTTGTTCCAAGACAAACGCATCTTGTTCTTTTTCAGAGAGTTTATCCTTTAACTCATTAATGTCCTTTAATAATGATTCATTCTCCAATAACGCCTCACTAATTTTAGATTGCATATCATTCTGGTGCACTTCCATTTGAACTTGGAGCTCTCCCAAAGCTGCTTTAGTGACAGTGATGTTGTTCTGAAGGATATCGTTTTCATTCTGGATTTTCTCTAAAGCCTGCTTTAAGTTTTCAGAAGTTTGATTCAGCTGCTCATTTTCCTCCATTAGCTGATGATTCTGTTCGGTGAGTTCATGAAGACGATCTTGGTGCTCTTGCATCCTTGCCTCTTGCTCACGTATCTGCCTTTCTGCTTTACTTTGTAACTCTTCAACTTCCATTTTCTTGGATTCTCCAAATTGTTTCAGCTGATTCTTAATAACCTCATTTTCATCAATGAGTTTTTGTAAATGCTTCTCAAGAGCTTCCTTCTCAGATTCTCCTTCCCTCAGTCTTTGAATAGCCTCTTGCTTCTCTTTCCTACTGAGATCAATAACTTGCCTCATATCTGCTATTTTACTACTGATATTCTCATACGCCTGAAGAAGTGATTCATACTCCTGCTTTAATTCACTATGTTTAGCCTTCCATCCTGTTAATTCAACTGTCTGAGAATCTTTTAAGGTATTTAGTTGGAAAGAAAAGGCCTCTTTTTCCTGAACTATAGTCTCCATGGTGGATTTAAGACTTTCACAAGCTGCAGTGAGGTTTTCATTTTCAGTCAGCAATCTGGCATTTTCAGAAGCAAGGCGCTCTTCTTCAGACAATGAAGAAACAGTACTTGAACTTTGTTTTTCTCTACCAAGCTCTAACAAGTGTTCAAGCATCCCTGCTTTGTTCACCAGTTCTTCTCTTTCCAACATCAGCTTATCAAGCTGGTCTTTCAGACATTTATTTTCTCTCAGGGCTTCTTTACGTGATATTAAAGCTGCCTGTAATTTTCTCTGAAGGAGCTCTCTGGTCTTCTCTTCTGGTACAGTTCTTTGCACTTGTGGTTTAGAATCATCTTCATTTGCAGTTTTTGGCAGTGGCTCTTCAATCACCTGCATTTGTTTTTGGATTTGACGTTCTGTTGCTTCTCTCACTTCAGTTTTGCCAGAGCAAGCAGTCTCTGATAGTTGGAAATAGGCACCTTTACCCTGCAACATTCCTTGTTCGGTATCATCATCTTCCTTCACCTCTTTGGATGGCACCACAGGTCTGCTCATCTCAGCTTTCTCACGTAGCATGCACAGCTCTGTCAGAAGTTTTTTGTTTTCCTCACTGAAATGGTTTACCTCCTTTTTCATATTAATTAGTTCCAAATCAGACTTTTCTAAACAACTGAGTAGCTTTTGTTTTTCACTCTTCACTTCTTCAAGTGCTGTTTTGTAACAGAGGGTTTCCTCTTGGCCCTCTTTTATAGTTTTGTTTAACAATTCCTTTTCCAGATCAAGTTTATCTTTGAAATCTGTAAGGGAACAATGCAATGCTGCTATTTCCTCATTCTTTTCTCTAACCTCTTTCTTAGCTTCAATTCTCAATTTCTGCAGTTTCTCCTGGCTCATCTTGTAATCCTCTTCACTTTTTATAATCAGTGCTTCCTTTTCATTATTCACACGTTCAAGCTCTGTCTTAATGTCTATAGCTTCAGCCTCATATGCTTTCAGTTTCTTCTGCAGATGCTTTATGTCCTCCAACAAGCTGCCCTCACATTGCTCCTGCTGCCTTGAAGAGTGCAAGTTGACAGTTTCTTCTCTTGCATCACCAAATTCAATGGCTATTTTTCTCAACTCTTTCCTTAACATTTCTGTTTCCTCTTGAAGTTTTGCATAATTATTTCGCAGTTCTATTAACTCGGTGTCTTTATTTGCCACCAAAGTGATGTCTTCTGACTCTTCAAAGGATGCAGCTTGAGTGCTACTTGGTTTGTCAGATTCTTCTTCTCCCATCACTGCCTTAGATGAAGCCAGCTCTTTCAATAGGGGGTACTCTAACTGGTTCAAGTCAAGTTCTTTACATTTTGTTTGAAGAACTTCCCAGAGAGCTTTATGCTCTAGTTTCAGTTGCTCAAGTTGGTTTTTTTGTTCATCAAAATCTGCTGCAAGTTTAATGTGCTCCTCCCTTTCTTTCTGAAATTTCTTCCTATCTTCTTCTGTGACCAAAAGCTCCCTCTGTAAGGCTTCTTTTTCTTGTTTTAATTGATTCATTACATTAATGTCAATGTTGGCATCCAGGCACTTCTTTCTGTCCCCTGCACTTAAACCAGGCTCTTCAGCACTGGAATCTTTTGACAGTTCTTCCTTCTTAACTTCAGACTTCACCTTTTCAAGAGCTAAGAGCAGCTGAGAACGTTCCTCTTCATACACACTTGTTTTTTCATCAAGCATTGACTGCATATGAGCAAGCATGCGGTCTCTCTCTTCTAAAGACTTTAGGTTCTGCTCACATGTATTTTGTTTGTCAGCAATGACATCATTTAGTTCTGCAATCTTGTCCTGAAGTTCGTTTAAATAAGAAGCTTTAGAAGACAAAACTTCAGTCAAATCACTTACTTTGGCATCTTTTTCTAAAAGTTGTTGCTTCAAAGTTCCAAGATGAGACTCAAATTCTTTATTTTGTACTTCAACTACTTTCAGCTTCTCTGTTAACTCATTAACTTCCTTCAACAGCTCCTCTGCTTTTTTTTGCTCTTTTTCTATTTCTTCCTGACCACTCTTTTCTAGTTTTCCAACTTTCTGCATTAGATCTCTCCTTATTATCAATGCTGCTTGAAGTTTCTTTTTAAGATTCTCTTTTTCCTTGCCCATTTTCTCAAGATTAAATTGCATCTGCTCTTTCTCATGCACTAAATCTTTAAACACAGCTTCTCGACTGCTTAATGTAACCTGACTATATTCCAGTTCTTTCTTACAGTCCTCAAGTTCCTGCAATGCTCGGGTCAGCTCTCCTACAGAACTATTATGGACAGCTTCAAGGTCTTGCAGTTTGGTATTTAACATATTTCTTTCTTCAGAAAAATTAAGCATTTCATTAGACAATGATTCCATGATCTGGGTAACAGAACAGTCCCTTTCTTTCAGTTGCTGGCTTAGACCAGAAACTAAATCCTTTTGCTGATTTACCTGGGATGTTAAGTTTTCAATGAGTTGATCTTTTTCTCCCATTTCTTCAAGGAGACTGGCTACTTTTTTACCTTCAACGTGCAGTTTTTCTTGATTGGTTCTTACTATTTCTTCTGATTTATTTATCTTGTCTTGAAGAAATTCAACCTGCTTATTTACTTCTGCAAAAGATTCTCTGCTTTCTTGCAGGAGAGACTGTTGTTTACATAATGCTTCCTTCACTGTGACCACTTCTTTTGACAGACATTCAATTTCAGACTCGTATCTGCCCTTCATCTTCTCAATATCATTCTGAAGCACCTCCTTCTGCTCCTCAAGTGACTGCATACTTTTTAATTCCTCTTTCATGGTGTCTATCTCTTTCTGTTTTTGTAAAAGCACCAGTTGCAACTGTTCTCCTTCTGTTTCTTTGCTCAAAATAGTGGTTATCAGAGTGGAGAATTTTTCCAACTGAGTTTTACTATCAGTTAGCTGCAGTTCAGAATCTGAAGCCTGTGCTGCCTTTTCTTTACATAAAAGCCTACTACTAAGTAATGGAGATAGGCTTTGAGTTAATTCCTTGTTTATAAGATCCAGCTCTTGCTGCAAAGACTGGATTTTGCTATCCTTTGATTTCATTTCACTTTCTAAAGTGCTCAACTGCTCAGCAAGATTATTGTTTTGTACAGTTGCCCTATCAAGTTCAGTCACCCATTTGCTTTCTGACTCAAGTAGACTTTGTTCTAGAGTTTCAAACTTAAGTTCTAGTTTAGAAAGTTCTTCACCCTTCACACTGACCTGCATCTGTAACTTCTCTTTTTCAGTCTTCATCTGCAGTCTGACAGCATCTATCTGCATTCTTGAAAAATTCTCACTGGTTTCTAGTTTTTCATTGATTTCTTGGAGCTCTTCCAATTTCTTTTGCAAACCATTTTGAGAGGCAGTAAGTTGTGTGTTTTCAGCCATCAGTCTATTCACATCTTCTTGTAACAGATTTTTTTCTTTCTCTAAAGCCTCTACCTGACACTGCAGACCAGCTATGAAAAGTGCATTGTCATGGCAGCCCTGAGATGATTTGGAATTTACATTGTCCAATTCTAACTTCAAACGTGCTATGTTATCTGCCTGTTCAGTGCACTTCACATGTAGAGACTCCACAGACAATTCTTTCTGCTGTAGTTGTTCTCCCCATGTACTCATTCGGTCTAGTGCTTTTTGGTGCTCATTTTTAAGAGAGTTAAGTTCAGCAGTCAAAGAATCAATTTTCTTATGATTAATACCAAGTTTTTCATTCTTTTCCTGAATTTCTTCAGTCAGGTTTTTCAAGGCTGTATCACTTTTCTCTAGTTTTTCTCTGAGAACCTCAATCTCATTAGAAAGAACATTAACATTGCTATCTGCCAACTGCATACTGGCATCTTTCTCCTTTAAAGAATTAAGCAGTCCAGCAATAACTTCCTCTTTTTGGCCAAGAGCTGCATTCAACTCAGTTCTTAGTTCACTCTGCGCTTCAATTTTCTCCTGAAGAGATAAAAAGGCATTTTCTTTCTCATGGATTAGTTCTTTAGATTTTTGTAGCTCTTGTGTTAGTTCATGTACCTGATTTTGGAGCTCAGAAATTGTAACTGTCTTCTCGTCATCTTCCTTTCCTTTCTCCTTCAGAGTTTTGAGGAGATTTTCATTTTCCTTAAGAGATGATTCCTTTTCTGATAATGATTGGTTCATCTCAATTACTAAATCCTTCTGATGTTGTATTTCTCTTTGTAAAGTCATTTTTGCTTCCTCCAGCTTTACCACCTGTATCTTTAAAACCTCACATTCATTCTCTTTCCCTTGAAGCTGTGTCTTTAAATTCTCACTGAATAATGTAATATTATTGATGGCTAATTCTTTTTCTGAAACAAGCACTTTCAATTGTTCTGCTTCGGAGGCTATAAGCTTTAACTGCTTCTCCTGCAAAACAGAAGATTCTTGTACTTCAGAAAGCTGAGCTTTTAAACTGATGCATTCATCTAACTTTTGTTTTAAACATTCATCCTTCTGTATAATTGAATCATTCAACTGGGATGATTTTTCTGTTGCATTTCTAAGCTGACACTGCAGGTCAGAAATAACCTCCATATTCTCAGACAGTTGAACCCTAAGTACATCAGATTCCTCAGATTTATCTTTTAATAATTTTAATTCTTGGCCTTGCCTCTTAAATTCATTTTCTTTTTCCTGCACTGTTTGTCTAAGCTGGCTGGTTTCAGAACCTAGGGCTTGTATTTGGTTTTGCAGATCAGAAATGACTTGCATGTACTGCCCTTCTTCTGCCTGTTTACTATCTTTCATTTGCTGAATCAAAGCCTCCTTTTCAGAAAGGAGAGCTTCTTTTCCTTCAGAGACAATTTTTAAGTTTTCTTTTTCAATCAACAGGCCATCAATTTGGTCCTTCAGCTCTAAAATATTATGACTTTGTCGGGATAAGTGTGAAGTTAAAGCAGCTACTTCATCTGACTTTTTCATGACCGTATCATTAACCGTTTCAATGTCTACTTTCAACTTGTCATTTTCTAGAGCTGCTGTTTGTGCTTGTTGCCTTGCTGAAGTAATTTCAGACTGTTGTTGTACCAACTGTGACTGAAGAAATTCACACTCATGTGACTTTGTGCTCAATAAGCTTGCAAAGTCCTCCTTTTCATGCCTAAGCTGATCTACTTCTTTGCTTAAGAGCTGTAGCTGACTCTTTAATGCTGTACTTTCTTCCATGTTTTCAGAAACTTGCTTGTGCAACTTTTCAAGTTCTGAACCCTGATTTTTCACAGTCAGGTCTCTTTCCTCTACCAAATGTGATAACTTTGTTTTTACATCCTTAAGATTTTTAATTTCATCCTGTAACTGTACAATACACAGCTTACTCTCTTCTATTTCCTTACATAATGAATCATTTTGAAGGGTTTTCTCTTTTAGAGACCTGTTTGCTGTTTCAAAATCCAAAGTTAGGCTTTGAATTTGTTCCTGCAATAGTAAATTCTTTTCCTTACTATGGCTGAGCTCTTGGATCAGGCTACTGCATTCAGACAATTTATTATTTAATATTTCTTCTGTTTTTATTTCTTTGTCTCTAGTATCCTTCAGCTGAATGAGAAGTGATTGCATTTGCTCCTGCAACTGTTGTGTCTGTTCCTTGCTTTCAAATAACTGATCAGTTAGCACATTACATTCCTTTGTTCTCTCCTGCAGCTGTTCTGCAACTGAATTTTCTTTTTGCTGGGCAAGCACTGAAAGTTGTTCAATCTCTTTTGCCAGACTGTTTTTATCACAGTTTAGTAGTGAAAGAGATTTTTCGTACTCAGCAGTGCTAATAGATAACTTATTCTCTATTTCTGCAACAGACTGGATTTTCTTTAACAATTCACACTCTTTTACATCCAGGAGTTTGGACAAATCTCCCTTTTCATGGATCAGCTGTTCCTTCTCTTTTTCTACCATACTGATACTTTTTTTCAGGTATTCATTTGCTTTTATTTGCTCTGCCAGTTTTCCCTCTTTCTCTTCAAGATCTGCCTGCAATTGCTTATTAGCTGAAATTTTCTCCTGTGCCTCCATTTCCAGTTTGTTCATCTGTTTATGTATTTCATTTAATTGGTTATTAAGTTCTTTGCAGCACGTCTCTTTGGCTTTCAGATCTCCAGTTAATTTAAGTTTAGTGTCTTCATTTTGCTGCTCCATAACCTCAAGCTTCTTCTCTAATGAAATAATGAACTCTTGTTTCTCCTGTAGCTCTTTTTGAATTGTTTCCTGATGTTCAGTACGGTCTACAAGCTTCCTAGACAACTCAGTCAACTCTTCATCTTTTTTAGCATTTTCCAACACCAGTTTGTTGTATGACTCTTTAATTGATTTTAGCTCATTTTCAAGTGTCAGTGCTTTACTCTCTTTCTCTTTAAGCAAATTGTTCCATTTTTCCTTTAGCGTATTGCTTTCCTCAAGCTGAGATTTCAGATACTCAGTTTCTTTTCTTTGTTTATTCTCAGTTTCCTGTAGCTTCTCAGATGATTTACTAATCTGCTCTTTCAGCAAAGTAATTTGTGACTCACACTCCACTAGTTTGTTATGGTATGTGACACTGTTGGCCTTGATTTCAGAATGGAGTTCCTTAATTGTAAGGCTGTTCTCACTGCTTTGTCTTATTAATTCCTCATTTTCTTTGGTTTTAGCTTCATTCTCAACTCTGATTCTTTCGAGCTCTAGTCTCATTGTATTAATCTGCTCAGAAAGGGCAGATATCTGCAGGCTTGCATCTCTTACATCAGCTGTTTGTACTTCTTTCAGTAAATGAGTTTCCCTTTCAGCCTTTGATAAAGCCTCTTCCATGCCTTGGATTTCCTCCTCTTTGCATTGCACCTGATGCTTCAGGATGATAACCTGTTCAGAATACTCTGTCATATTCAAAGACAGCATAGACATCTCCCTGTCTTTTTCTGCCAGAGCTTCTTTAAGATTATCAATTTCTCTTTCACATTTCTGGAGATCTTGAATAAGTTGAGATCTTTCCTCTAAGTGGCTTGTGTTCAATTTGTCAAGCTCTTCATTGGTCTGGTCCAGATCCAGCTGCATCGACTCTACCACGCCATCTTGTTTCAAAGTCTAAACATCAAGAGAATAATGTTACAAGACTATTTCAAACTTATGTTAGAGGGAGAATGGAAGTTAGACTCCACATGCGGAATGAGCATTTTAAAGTAATCAATCTGTACCTTACTGTATACTCACAAGATAACCATGGTATTTCTTTAGGCTGTTTAAGCATACAGAAAGCTCAGTGTATGAAATCTTAAGCAGTTAATGCTGTTATTTTACTGACATTTAAATAGGCTGTGTCAAAAGAACATAACATCTCTTCATTTTAATGAGTTACCTTTTCCTTCAGTGTGGCAACTTTTTCTGTTAGATCACTGATGATTGTTTTCTGCTCAGTGTTCTCCACTTCATACACACTGCATTTCTTTAAGGCTTCATTCATCTTAGTGTTAAAAATAAAAGGCAATGTGATAGAAATATGTAGAACTATATTAAAATTGTGATGTTTATAATAAAATTGTGTGTTATAATATTCAGTTTACACAGCAGTGAGGTTTATATATTGAAACTAACATATGAGGATAACTTATCACCCCAATAAAACATACTTTTAGGCAAAGCTCTGTGTTTGGTCAAAGAAATCCTTAGACCCAATTTAAAGCAAAGCAATTACATGGACAAAAGTGCAAAGAAAGAGAGCAAAAATCTTAGATAGGGAAAAATGCAATACTGCTGCTGGGACACAAGTAGAAAGTCATGCCTAATGCTCGCCAGTTCTAATAATACTATTTAACAATAAAACTTACTTTTTGCTCAGTATGCACAAACTTTTCAACAAGTTCTTTGTTCAAAAGATCCTTTTCTTGAAGCAATTTCCTCAAAGTTTCAATTTGTTCCAGTTTTTCTGTTGTGCTCAACAATTTCAGTTCTTTTTCTCCAAGGGAATTTTCAAGGAAGCTATTTCTGTCACTTAAGCTAAAAAGAAAATACATACTTAGACATTTTGAAAACAAAGCTGGCTTTAAGCTTTCTAGAATTATTAGCCCTAAACTATTTTCCTAAAAGAACAGTCATTTTTTACATTTTCTATTTAAACTTCCAAGTATAAATATGACATTACTGCAATCAGAAGCAGGATTCCTGTAACTCTTTCACAGGTGTTTTAAAAGAGTATACTTCTCATCCCAAGTTTAAGCTTAAAGCAAAGAAAGCTAATCCTCTACAGAGTAGTAAAGACCCTTTACTTTACCCTTTAAGCTGCTCATTCAAGCCAGAGATCAGAATCTGCTGCTTTTCCATATCTTGTTTTTGTTGGTTGCGTATTTGGGTGAGTTGAGTTTGCAAACGTTCATTTTCATTCTGCAACAAAAAATTAATGAAGAGCATTATCATATACAAACACTCAGAACAGCATGAAATAACTGGAGTCATGTAAATCTGACTCCTCAGGAGATTTACATCCTACACAGGGGTAAGAGACCATGATTTCAGCACGTTAGCAGGTATCAGTGCAAAATACAACACTCCTATCGAAAGTTCAGATGTGATATTAGTCAAATAGATCCAACCCACCTTGCAGAAACACCTCCTTTAGTAGGAACTCCAGGATGATTGCTGTATACCCAAAACAACACACACACTCAAAACTGTGTTAAGGCAGCTTACTTATCTTACTGCTTCGAATAAATCACTTTCCTCATTGGTTTGAAGACAGTACCAAACTTGCAATATTTTTTGGCCTATTTTTTCAGGTTGAAGAAATGTAAAATATGAGGAATTATGGAGAAAAGAAAGAGGAAGCAAGCTTCATTCACACAGCTTTTGCTTTTAAACACAATACAAATCTCCTACTCAAACCAGATCCACGGCACCAATTCAAAAAGAAAACCACAAACCAAAAAAAATCTTACAACACCAATCAAACAACCCAAACTCAAAAGCACAACACATATCCAGAATCAACAGCAAATAGGACAAACAGGGCAAACCTGTCACCACTAGTGAAAATAAGCTAGCCTTTTGGAAGAGGCAGAACACACCTGTACCACCCTCAATAGCTGCCCTTCTTCATCTACACCAAAGGTTACCTGTATTGAAAGGCTTTGTTACAAGATTCCCCAGGAATAATTAATATAAGGTTGTCTTTCATCTTAATATCATTAATGTGCAATTTAACAGATGAAGATCTATGAAAATCTGTAAACTCTGTTTGCATTAAATGACACAACTGATCTCTTCCAGCAGGCCTGAAAGAGTTTTACTTAAACACAGTAACTTGTCAGTCAGGTGACATTAAAAATAACTTTTCAGATTAATATTTACTGTATCATTCCTTTTGGTGCACTCCTTGAATAATTTTACAATCTAAATATGTATCAATTTGATATCTGGGGTTTAGATTGTATATCAAAATATTGAAATACTATTTTTCTGTATTTAAATAGTTTATTTTCTATAAATGTGTGTGTATATATAAATAATAATGCACACATACATTTACAGGAAAGAAGTTTGAAGGACGTAGGAAGAGGAAGACTTATGCCAGTAGTAACAAAATCCAATTCTGGACCCTCTGACAAAGGCCATACGCAGGATAAAGAAAATCATGTTACCTTTTACTCTGTTTTGTCAAACAAATAATAATGCTTAATTCCAAATAAGTCTCTCCATAAGCTGAACAGAAGTGAAAGGCTTCAACTTCAGAGCATAATGCAATACATAGACACTCTCTGGCAACATAATTATCAAGTATAGACAATTTTGCTTAGCTGCAAATTGATGGTTTTGTCTTACTGCAGAGTAAGATTGTAAGAACATACACAGAATAAAACGATTCTCTTCTATACTATAATAGCTCACCTGAAGAGCCTCCATTCTCCCCTGAAGCTGCAATCTATCTTCCAAATCTTGACAACGTTCTTCTAGAAAAAGAATTTGCTCCTGCAGTTGATTTCTTTCCAATTCCAACTCTTCAACCACACTCCGTAAACCTACTTAAGTCAAAGAAGAAGTTATTTCAGGAAAGGTCTACTAAAATTCCTGAAGTCTAGAAATGGTTTCAGCTTCTTATTCACAGTTCTCACTGGTTTGAGCACAATCAGGTCTCAACCATTGCCAGTGGAAATGCCTGAGGTCTTCTGTTTCCAAAAATGAGACGTCAAAATTACGCTTAAGTGACGAAAAACTAAAATAAACTTGCATAGCTTAAAAACTCAGACCCTAGCAGAAATATTCATAGAATCATAGAATGGTTTGGGTTGGAAAGAACCTTAAGATCATCCAGTTCCAAACCCCCTGCCATGGGAAGGGACACCTCACATTAAACCATGGCACCCAAGACTCTGCCCAACCTGGCCTTGAACACCACCAGGGAAGGAACATTCACGACTTCGCTGGCAACCCATTCCAGTGCCTCCCTAACAGTAAAGAATTTCTTCCTTATATCCAATCTAAACTTCCCCTTTTTGAGTTTGAACCCATTACCCCTTGTCCTGTCACTACAGTCCCTAATGAAATGTCCCTCCCCAGCATCCCTACAGGCCCCCTTCAGATACTAGAAGGCTGCTATGAGGTCTCCACGCAGCCTTCTCTTCTCCAGGCTGAACAGTCCCAACTTTCTCAGCCTGTCTTCATACAGGAGATGCTCCAGTCCCCTGATCATCCTCATGGCCTCCTCTGAACTTGTTCCAACAGCTCCATGTCCTTTTTATGTTGAGGACACCAGAACTGCGCACAATACTCCAGGGTTAGGATGAATTTCCTGTTTTTCAGCAGAAAATCTAGCTGTATTTTGTTTATCAGGCATAAGTTACCAGAGAAAATAATGACTTGTGACACAAAACCTGGCAGACTTCTCACGAGAGCTGAACCCAAGCTTTTGGCTACTTGTAAGTGGCAGCCATTTCCATTAGCAGCTGAAAGACTTTTAGTTGTCCTCAGGGTTTCTTGTCTCCTTCCTACTTTATTAAGTCCCTGTGTGACAATCAGCCACCTGTAAAGCAAAGGCTGGCTAAGTGTTGGTTTGACACTGTAGCTGTAATACATGCTGGGTTACTCAACAGCTACTCTAGTGTTGGCGCTGGCTCACCCAGGAGATGCTGAGCTGCAGGAAAACAGTGTTGACTGACCAGGATGCAGGCAAAGAGGCTGACAGAGTTTCTGACAAAAAGAGAGATGTGCCAGGGGAAAATACTGAGTCCAGAAGACCACAGGTATTATTCCTAAACAGGACAGCAGAGACAACAGTAGCAAATGAATAACTGGAGGAGGCTTTTCCTCCTGTGGCTGTGTAGAGAGAACAGGAATACTTACTAAATTGTGGCAGAAAGAATAACTGCAATATGCACACACTGTGGACCAGACGCTACAGCACACATTTGTACCTTAGGCAGTGATTTGCAATCAGTTGTACAAGCCACAGGCCTTGGCATTAATAAGCATTAATAAGTGGAGTGAGGTGCTTCTCCATGGAGGACTTCAAGTGTTACTTTGAAGACTGCAGTTGTAGGGGAGCAATTAGTTCCGAACAAGTCACTGGAGATAAGCAAGCAAGTGGAAAAGCTGGGAACAGGTGGCTTGGGAGCGAGCAGGAGAGTTGGCTCTGTAAACACACACTGAGGGATGAGGATCTTGAGTCGCTGGGAGAATTCTGTAATCACAGGGCTGTCCAACACCCACTTTTGCAGGTATAAGCTGAAGAGCACATGAAGTGTGCATAAACTAGGACTGTTAGTGACACAATTATTTTTCTATGAAAACCGTGGAAGCAGGGAAAGCAGAAACCTTGTTGTAAATTTTCCTATTCATCTACTGCAAATGAGGTTCAGAAAAATGCACAATGGGTCTAATCCAAGCTGGAAACTTCTCTGTTTCTAAATAGGCAACAAGCTCAATAAGATCAACAGTTTAGCTAAGGATACGGGGTAATTAATTCACAGCTATCCACTAGTCTACTTCTTTCCAGTTGGGAACATACATTTTGGTTTAACCTTACCTAAAATGTTTAGCTTTAT
This sequence comes from Loriculus beryllinus, assembly GCA_039877255.1. Lineage (NCBI taxonomy): Eukaryota > Metazoa > Chordata > Aves > Psittaciformes > Psittacidae > Loriculus > Loriculus beryllinus. The sequence goes on along the minus strand of JBCJKH010069261.1, from coordinate 2,649 downwards.
ATACTCTGGCCCCCCAGATGTTTAGTTTCACATGTTTTAACTGCAGTTGGCACCCTGTGTCTTTGCTGGATTTAGCACACTGTGGCATCAAGCACCGCATATAGGCAACATGTCCTGAGGATGGAACACACAACTGCTTCTTTCTTCAAACAATAACCTTGCGGTTTTATACTTGTGTCTAATTATTTCCTTATATCTATTTAGCAATATTTCTGTCGTTGATTTTTCATTTCCTTTGTCCTTTAAATGTTGTTGAATTACTTCTCCTAGCCTGCAGGGCTGCTAGTATTTGTATGGAGAATTCAATGAACAACTGAAACTTGGAGACTGAAAGAACATTATTTCTGCTCATCTTCCATAAAATGGTATTTTCCAACAAAAACTGGACAAAACCCATGCTGATACATGTTTCATGCACATAAATATTTTCATTACAAAAACTTAGACTGAGATGCTAAAAATGTTTTGGCATTATAACTAAGTAACTAGTTTTTTTATAAACTATATTTCATAATCCTGGCTATGGATTGTGGGTTACATTTACACAAATATAAATAAACACAAAATCTTTTACAAATGAAAATATATAAATTAGGCAATCCATTAGCTTGATATATTTTAATTTCAGTCAGACCCTCCAAGATTTCACAATACTCTAAAAATGCCACTGGGAAAATGCTTCCATTCGATGGCATGAATGTTCTGAAGACTTTGTTTGAAAAGTAAGATAATAAAAAGAAATACTGTACCAGTTGGATCAAAGTCTGGAAAATAATCTGGACAATTCTGAGCAGTGATTCTGCCAGCAGGTGTGTCATCCCAGCACAACCAGCCATCCCACGTTCGGTTGCAGAACAGTCCTGGACATTTAAGAGGAATGCAGTAGTTAATTCAACAGTCACTCCTGAATCTGCTCTCTTCTAGCTTCGCAAAGGACTATTGCTGTCTGCAGACAATCAAGTTTTCTTTTTGCAATAAACCCTGTTGTTATTGCTACACTTCAAGTGGTATTTGAGTGCTACAAGGTACTTGGTTTTGCTGACCTGGTGGTGGTGTTCATTCTACTGGAAAGTAATGTTTTAAAGCCTGTTGAACTGAACTTTGAATGTAGGGTCTGATCCTATAAACTTCTCATTTTGAACCTCCTTCTGTCCTTAGCCATAACACAAGTGGCATCTTACAGACACCTACACCCACATTTCATTTCACTTTCTGCTGTTCAGCAGGTCTGAAAATCAAGTCTTTGAAATGTAAAGGTAGGAAGTGCTTGTGGGGGTGTCCCAGCTAAAAGCAGTATTTGCAGGGACAGGTTCCTGTAAAGGTGCTGCATCATGCAACACTAGAGATCAGTGACATTACAGATCCGATGAAGTGGGTACAAGACCAACCTGTAACAGGCAAACTCTGTCTGCTGATGTTGTCTGGGTAGGCATGCTGTGATTCATGCCCCTTCTGGAAAGGCAGCACTGTCCAGGATCTGTCCCTTACAAGGACTGTTTCTAGCCCCAGAAACAATGTCCATCATTGAATCTGTTCAATGAATGAGCTCATTCTTGATTCCTGTTACTGAGATGTTATATAGTATGGTCCACAAAAATTGTGCTGTAAGACTGCTTGCTGTAACACATTTTTCTGACTCACTGGATTTATTAAAGCAAAACATAAAAACCCAACCGTATACTTCCTACTTATTTTCCATTTTAAATCAGTTTGTGCTGGGGAAAAGCTATTTATCATCATGACCATCAGATTAAAAGGTTATATAGTGAGAAGATATATCTTGCCTTTTGTGCTTTTGGTTCCTTTTTTGCTTTTGGTTCCTTTTTTGCTTTGGTTCAGAACTGCTGCTATGACCATGTAGGTTGTTTTTTGAAAGAATCACATGGAAGGCATCTATCAACCATATAAAGTTAATAAAATACGGGCAGCTAATCGCTTCTGGTGCTTTTGAAATTATCCACAGACAAAGCTTCTTACTGAAGCAAAAAAGCTGTTAAAAGACATCTCAATTTTTCAAGTTAGCACCAGTAACCGTTTTTAAGTCAAAATAGTTGTGGATTGAAAACTGAAGCACAAAACTTTCTCAATTCTTTCCCCCCAGAGTAGATGTCCAGCAAAAAAAGATATTTTTATGAGCACTTTTTCATTAGCTAAAATTTTATGCACATCTATTTTTCCATTGTCAAGATAAATGTGCTAATGCTACTTGTTCACTTAATTAACCAATCATCATATCAGCAGTTTTGTCGTCTTTCCTTCAGGCACTCTTATGTTCTTCTCTAGCTTTGAGATGTACCTGAAAGACTTCTAGGAATCGTTTTGCAATATCAAAGAAAAAGAAGAGCAGAGAATGTTTGCAACTTGAGCTTGTATCTGAAAGACACTGCAGAATGAGTTTGTTAGGAATTTCTAGCACTAAATCCTTTGCCTTGCCTGATAAGGAAAATAAAACCACTGATGTTGATCTATACATTGTAGAATTTGTCTTTCAAGGTAATTTAACAGGATATATATACACACATACATCCATAAATATATATACACATACTTATAGAGATATCCACATACATGAACATACATTTCTTTTTTTAAGCACTGCACGAAATAGAACAATATAAGTAATAAAACAGAAAGAGTTGAACACCATAT